>NQII01006753.1:137547-162572 GCA_002778355.1 Clitarchus hookeri
GACTAATCAAAATCGAAGCGACGCCGCTCACTGTTTTTTGTGAAAATATTTCTTAAATAAAACAGGATATAGTGAGTCATATGAATGATTTTTCCTAAGTTTCTTCAGCGCAATGAGCTTGCTTTCTGGCTCAAAGAGTTGCGAAAAAGAGAAGGGTCATGGATACGATAATGAAGACAGTGTTGGCGGTGAAAATAGTGGCAATTATTTCGACGACCTCACACATCTCCTCGCCGGTTTTGCTGAAAAAAGTGATGTGAAGAAAATGCAAAACGACAGGAACACAGACTACATAATTCCTGAAGACCCCAATGAACTTGTTGATAGACTCATCAGACATTTGATTGCAATGCAGAGTAAGGAGATATCTTCAATAATCAGTGAACTTAAGGAAAGGGACTACATCGAATGAAACCATTGTGTACTATCCATCAACGGCAAACATCAGAGAAACGCAGAGGTTGCATGCATATGAAAAGTAGGATAATACATTTGTGTGTTCTAAGTTGTGAACTTTTAATTTCTTGAACCTTACCCTACTGCTTTTCTGAAAAGGTTTATTATTTCAGTGGTGTATAAAATCTAATGCAAGGGTCTGTTTTAAGTAAAAAAAAATAGTGGACGAGAAAGTGCGATACGGGGAATATGTTTCAATTTGAAAAATTACGTATTTCTCGGGCTGTTTAAGTAGGCTGAGTTTTGTTTGACAAACCAACGTATTGAGGAAGGAATTTTTTTTGAGGAATAAGGAATGTTTTTAAGGAGTGTTTTTGAGGAGTAAGGAAAATTTTGAGGAATGTTTTTAGTAATGGGGACTTTTTTTTTTTAATGAGGAATTTTTTTGAGGAATAAGAAATATTATCGAGGAATAGGGAATGTTTTTGATGAATGAAAGGGCGAAAATGTGGGAGCGACCTTGCCGGGAATCGAACCTGTCACATCGTGTTGGGGGTAAGAGGCCGAGTGAAGAATGGGCTGGTGTTGAGGTGGACCTTGTGCGAAAACTTGTGTACAAAAGGAAGGATGCTGTGTGCGTAATCTTGATGGGAAACGAGAGCTCTAGATGCTGCGGTCCCCCTCTTGTGTGACACCGTGGAAGAGGTCATCGTTGCAATGGGCCTGGGGTGCTGTTTTCGATGGGGAGCCTGAACTGATATGTCCAAGTCTCCATTATTTTGCAGATTGCAGTAGGCCTTCTGACCTGAGTAATTTCTCCTGCAGCCATATATATATATATATATATATATATATAGTTACATTCAAAGTGTGTACTGCTACAGTCTCGCGTATTTCGTACGTATGGTGTTGTATTTCTTGTCATACTATGAGAGTTAATTATTCTGTGTATATAGGTATTATTATTTATATAAACACTAAGTGTCATTTCTACACAACTGCGTTTAACGGAATGCCCAATTTTTATATAAAGGAAAATAAACGGCTTGGGTATATTACAACTTTGTCCGCCATGTTATCTGCGAAAGCTCGTGGGTATAGCAGAAAGTTAGAACACGTTGTATTATGTTTTTAGGAACAACCACGGCTATGAAAATGGTTATACCCAGAGCGAGGCCCCTGGAGACTGGCTCAATTGTAACCTACACGGAAGCAGAAACGCTAGCAAAAAATTGGTAAAACGAACTGACAATGAATCAGGCATCGTGTCGGGCCGACTTTTTTAGTGTGTTATTCGATATTGCAGTGGGCATCTTATGTACTCTTCTGTATGATTTTTCCTGGCATAAGTCAACATGTGAGTCAAATCAGTACGAAGAAGTTGAAATAACTGTAAAATAATTTACTTCCCAAGAGAAATTAATTATTGAACAAAGAAATTTATTCTCTCATAAACATGTTACGAATCCACTAAACTCCATGTCTGATGAACTTACGAAGCGAGCTGAGCTATTGTTCGTAGGTAAAAAACTGTTCTGGTGAACCTCGCGTGCTCGCTGGCACTATTGTGTAGCTCACTGCACGGCAGACGCAATGTTGAAGATACCCACCAATAAGAAGTTACAAGTTTTTCACACTCCTCTATTTCTGCAGCCCTAGTCATGCATGTTCCTTCGCTTCGGATACGCGTTACACAGATCGCCCATTAAGGTGTGGCAGCACCTTGGTATTAATTACTTTCTCAAAAGTTCATATAGCAACAACGTTAAGGGAAGCAACGAAGTTATATTAGTAAGATTGAAAGATTCTTCCGCAGAGTTGAGTCAAGACGTTTGGGCGGCTCTTAACAATGAGGTCTTCAGAGCCCATCTTCTGCTGAGAAAGTATATGGACATGAAAAATTCGTAAAAACGAAGAAAAGGAACTAGCGCTTAAACCAATATAACTAATTAGCCTACTTTCCTCTACATGTGTATGCGAATAAATTGTATGATTTAGGCCGTACTATTAGAAAATATCAATATATTATGTTGTAAAATATATTTATATTTCCATTATTTATTGATGAAGAGTGTCGCCACTTAAAACTTAGTAGTTTACATAGCATACAGCAATAATAATTGTGTGCTGAATTTTTGGAAATCGGTTGATTGTCTCTCAAGGTATGACATAAAAGTGGCTTTATCTTACAAAATGGCATATATTTTATTATTGTAACGTAGACCTCTGCCAGCATACAAAGTTGGGTTAGTTTCATAACTGAAGTATTGTAATCAAAATTGTTGATCCAGCTGCTATTTTAAAAATAGGAGTCTGACCGACTGAAAACATGTCCCTTTTCATTGCATATCACAGTATTTATTGATTGCCAAGTTCAATAGGAATTTGTTGATTGCTTCTCGAGATATGACAGAGATTTTTTTTTTCATTTGGTACCATCTTACAAAACGGTGGACAAAAATACGTTATGTAATAGCATATTTTATGATTGTAGTTGATAATGTTATGGTTTGTTATTTTTTATATTTGCAAACCATACATTAAGTATTTTATACTGGGAGTTCGTTAATCACAACGCACAAGATATGGTTATGTTTAGAGTTATATCTCAATTGCAAAAATGTTATACAATTAGATTTACTGTAACGCGCAGAGGGATATTACGTTTGATTAGTGCCACATATGTATTTAATCTTCATGTCCATATCTGCACACTCAGCTATTGTTGAGTCGTTGCCTTAGGCTGGTCGTCATCACGGAAACGGTGGTAGTGCACGATGACGCTATATCCAGGGCAACATCTTCTCGTCTCGGTGGCTGGCTGCAGACAGACAGCTTTTCCGGGTGCGGCATGATTTTATTAATGATTCTGTATTGTAAACTTGTCCTGGTTTACCTCCCGTCTCGTGGCGAAACTGCTGGGAGCTTGTTTTATTCCCGGAGGCCCCTGTTGACGTGTCGTCTCGGCTAGCGTCGTACTGGCATTCTTTGGCCGCCGCTGTTTGCAAATTGTCCTGAATACTGCGGTGTCTACCTACGGTGCGTTCAGCTAGTATGTTGGTTTAAAGGCAGGTTCACGCTAGTGCCTATCGTAACAATGCCTTCAGCACACCACGTTTGGTCGAAATTGGTCAAATTTAATTCCATGTATACCGAATTAACCTAAAATATTTATACGGCCGCCACGTTGAAAATAATAATTTTATCTAATTAAATCACGTATGTTAACATGGCATACCATAATATTAATTACTTGCCACATTTGGCGGGAATGTATTGAGTATTTGTAAAACCTTTATTTTTTATGTAGTACTAACTTCCGAAATGGCAAACCAATAAAAATATGCCTCTACTAATTAAATATTTACGTGACGAACTGTCAAAATATGAAATTCGGTTTAAATTAGTAAGTGGTTTGCGAGATATGAAATAGTGCCCTAAATTTTCAAGCCGCCGCCATTTTGTAAGCACATGGCGCGGGCGAAAATGTTTAAAGACTGTTGTCCATATTACGTACTATATGTGACCGAATTTGGCGAAATTCAGTTTACGGATTGAAAAGTTTTTTAGGGAGGGATACACAATCACAAGAAATAAGGAAGGCCACCTTAAAAATCTATATTTCCTTTCGGGGGGAAAAACAGGCTAAAAATTGAATCCACCAAAAAAAAAATTATAATAACAAATATAATGAAAATTCTAAGCAGCCATTTTGCAATCTGGATATTCATAAAAAACTGAATACTCATAATTGACGTCATGATACAATGTCGCATGTTTATAAGATAACATATGTAAATCACACTACTGTCCACGACAAACCGGAATGTATCTTCTCGTATTTCACGTATCATACGTTCCATGTATTTCACATATCATACGTTCCATGTTTCACATATCATACGTTCCATGTATTTCACATATCATACGTTCCATGTATTTCACATATCGTACGTTCCATGTATTTCACATGTCATACGTTCCATGTATTTCAGATATCATACGTTCCGTGTATTTAACATATCATACGTTCCATGTATTTAACATATCATACGTTCCATGTATTTCAGATATCATACGTTCCATGTATTTCACATATCATACGTTCCATGTATTTCACATATTATACGTTCCATGTATTTCACATATCATACGTTTCATGTATTTCACATTTCATACGTTCCATATAACAGATATTGGCCTGTGCAAATTGTTCGAGCACGTAACATTTCGCGCCTAATAACAGAGGTTGTGAGAGCACGAAGTATATAGTTTCAAGAGCCGTGATGAATCCTCTTAAACGCGCGCTGCATAACATGGGGAAGTCACGTAATTCCTGCCAAATTCCTCCTGAAGCGCAGGAAATTCCTTCCCAGCGGGCAATTATAGAATACAAATTCCTGTCGGCGGCGCTCGATGTTGGGGGTGGATGGAAAAAGGTGGAGGGGACGGATAAAGCCAACCTGTCAATACCAGCGGCCCGCCCGTCAACTGAGTGACGTCACGACATGAATACATGAATACCACGCTAAAGCTCCGAAACTCAAGAGGAAAAAAAATATGACCTATTTTCCCTTCCCTTCCCTCTTCTGCGGGGCCGTTATCTTGTCAAATAAAACGCCTTTATTTCTCCTACGCCGGGCTGGCTCTGCAGTAATTGGAATCTGCGGAGTTTCAACCCAACAGGCGAAAGAGTAAAAAGATAATATATTACTGCCGAAAACCACCTGCAGATAGAAGTTGAGGCTGGCCCAAACAGCAAGAGGGAGAAGGGATTGGGTTGTTTCGCGTCTGAAACTACAGTTTGATCGTCATTTCCCATTCCCAAAGCTTAGCCGGTTGGAACTGTTTTTCTTTTACTGCCAGTTTGCCATGAGTTTATGAAGTGCACTTCGCAGGGGAATGCTTACGGGCCTGAAGGGAACTGCAAGATAATGAATAGATACAGTGATATCTGCGATAAACGAGGAAATAGAGAGGAGCTTGGAGGAAGTTGGCGAGTGTTCATCTTGTAACAACTAACAAGATGCTATGTGGTAACTATAAAATGTTTTGCACTGAACCCTTCCCGGTGTCTCTTTCTAACAATATATGCTAGCTGCGAAGGTGCCTTTAGCATACGGACCCGCTAATTAAGTGTACTTATCTTAGGGTCGTATACTTATTTATATTTTAATTACGATGCCGAAGNAGGGTCGTATACTTATTTATATTTTAATTACGATGCCGAAGCACTCTCTTTGCGTGTAGCTCTAGAAGAACGTTACAGAAATGAACGAATTTTCTTGTCCTTTATCTTCTTTATTCGGTCTGACGAATTCCTGCCGCAAAAAAAAGTTGGAGTACACGAAAAGGATAAAAATCCGAATAACCGATTTGTAAAATTAGAGCGGTGCGTGTAAAACACTCCATATACCATCAATCGTCGTATTAAAAATAAGATAATTGTGCACAACTGCAAAATATTTCAGCTTGATATTAATTCGAAACACATCANGCACTCTCTTTGCGTGTAGCTCTAGAAGAACGTTACAGAAATGAACGAATTTTCTTGTCCTTTATCTTCTTTATTAGGTCTGACGAATTCCTGCCGCAAAAAAAAAGTTGGAGTACACGAAAAGGATAAAAATCCGAATAACCGATTTGTAAAATTAGAGCGGTGTGTATAAAACACTCCAGATACCATAAATCGTCGTATTAAAAATAAGATAATTGTGCACAACTGCAAAATATTTCAGCTTGATATTAATTCGAAACACATCANAATCGTCGTATTAAAAATAAGATAATTGTGCACAACTGCAAAATATTTCAGCTTGATATTAATTCGAAACACATCAGTTTAAATTATTTTTAACCTAATCTTCCAGTAATGTGTAAGAGTTATTTTTAAGTATTACTAACGTCAAGATATGCATCTAGGGTGTATATAGTACTCTACTATGAGCTAAGGTTGTCCCAATGCTGCTAATAACTCTGAATTGCGTTGCTCTGAGAACGATATTTGGTTTTACGTTGAGTCGACAATAAACAGCACTGGACCAATTTCTTCTTTAATAGTAATTTCGTTGTTTACTTTAGAACGTCCATATCGTGATGTTTGTTGTATTTGCGTGCAATACGGTTTTCACCACTCTTCGTGCGCAATTTCTGCGGTGGAAAAGATCGACTTATAATGACGTTACCTTATTAAAGCTGCTTTCTCATAAAACGTTACAAAGGGATGAGGTTACTCCCGTAAAACTTATTTTGCGGGTGGGATGTAATTACGTAACCAAAATGTTTGTAGTATGTTTTCGCCCATTATATTTGATTATTGCTGCCTCCAAGCTCATAGCAAAGTATGTACCAGAAATTTAGTATACCGATAGTAAAATGGAATTAGATAACATCGGGGTGGTCATAAATAACGCTGACAAAAAAAACGCTACATATGGCGATCATTTAATCACACGTAAACGATTGTGAAAATCACGAAAAGCAGTGAATGTGAGAGTTATAAATACATTTTTAATTAATACCACTTTCGTTTTTAATAAAATGCAATTTTTTTGCAAAATTGTGAAATTGAAAATACTTTCCTTATTATTAATTATAATAATTGAAATAGACATAATTTTAAATTTTACTTTTGTTCCTTGCAGACAATAATTTCTTCTCGTTTTGTATATTTCAGTAACTCAAAGAACAGACAAATAATATGAGTACAATAAAGCATTATAACAGTGGAAAGACGCACAAACACAATGTTTGGCCCCTCGCGTGTTTATCCAGAAAGCCAAAAATTGTGAATCGCTCTTAGGCAAACAGAGCGAGCACACAAATAAAGCGAGTGTTTATACCGCGTGACGTCAATACTGAATCGATGCAACGTGTACTATCTTTGGTAAAGAGGGAAAGGGGAGGAGACAGACAAATGGAAGCGGTTTAGCGGTGTCGTTTAAAAGGCTCGAGTCAAAAAAGCCAAAAACCGCACTCCGATCACAGGCTCAAAGCTATCAGCGAAACAAAATACTGCAATCTACAATAAGCTTTACCGCCAATAAATTGCGGACGCTGCAGACAAGAGTTTACGTTCCTTAATTCCACTCTTTCCCGGGATCCCCAAATAAACCTGCTCGCAATGAAAATAATTCCCTGGTTATCAATAAATACCAGATTTACGAATTAAATCTGTCGTTTTAATTCTTTACTGATTCCTTCTACAAAGGTATTAAACAAAACATTCAACCAGTTGAACATGAATTTTTTTGCGNTTTTAATTCTTTACTGATTCCTTCTACAAAGGTATTAAACAAAACATTCAACCAGTTGAACATGAATTTTTTTGCGAAACGACAGCAGGTATTCTGAAATAAACTTTCCTCTTGGGGAAAGCTTTACATGATGCTACTGCACGTGGAGATTAGATGTCAACAACAATTTATTTCCCATCGTCAGATACAAAAAATGTTTGCGAATTTAAATAGTGAAGAGGTCAGATTTCACAGTCTTCTGCATAACCAAGGCACCGCCAATTGTTCATCGGTGACTGTCTCTGCGGAATTTAATTTTTTAATTAAGGGTTCTGTATAATATTCGTACACACTACTGCTAGTTGTGCGAAATTTCCAGTTTTCAACTCACCGTAAAAAGGTTGTTCGATTGTTTTAAATGTATTAACAAACCAGTAAGAACCGTTTTTCTCTGTTGAATAAGTTTTGTCAACTGAAGCAAATAAAATTTTAAAAATAAATATTGTATTCCTTTCATCGCCACGTTACAATAGGCATAGGCCGGGGAAATTCGCGAACTCATTTATCAGAATGTTAGGCTGAAAATGCGTACGTAAAATGAAGTCACTGTAATTTGTTCATTGGCGACTGCCAGAGTCGAAAGCCAGTTCTGTCCTGAACCTGGTTACTTGCGATTGAACCTCCCATTCTACCTGCTGATGTTGTTTCTTGCTTAGAGTCTTTCACGGTGTGTCCAACAAGTCTTGATCCAACTTCAATAGGAATGAAAACGCAAGCGAAAATGTCACGTATAGTTTCCGATCCAGCGAGAAAGCTACGAAAACATGTCTGCTTCCGAAAACAAAAATATCTTCAGTGGAAGCAGCGTTTTCTTGAACCCTGGTCACGAACGTGCGCACGAACATGTTTCGTGATTTGATACAGTCAACTAATCAGCAACGTCCGACGTTGCCGTAATCTACTCCAGCTTCAGTGATTGGGTGGATTACCCAGTCCAGTACCGACATTTGGCGGTTAACAGTGCACTTTTGTGAACTTTTAGATCCACTTCTCCGGCCAATTTGTATTTCTGCAATATACCAAGGCTACTCCTACTACAGGTTGGGAATATCAAAGATAAAAGTTTGACAAAGGGAATATTTTCGCCACTCGGTAGGCGCTAGTGTCGGCAAAGTACCANAACAGGATAATTGTATTAATCACAAATAACATAAAAATTACTACGTAACTAAGTAAAATATTTATCTTTTATTACTCATGTAGTTTAACATTTTAATTAAATGTTACCTTTTGAAACACTGCGCACTTTACGGCGGAAACTTACCCTTTGCCAAACTCCCCCATAAGAAACCTCGTTATATTTTTTTGCAACCTGTTTAGAATAAACCTTAACCATACGTAAAATAAACATTATAGTGGGCCGGACGACTATCCATGCGTCGATCATGTGCGACAGTGAAATAGTTAGTAACGTAAATATGTAATTTGTATGCTAATTCTTACGGCGATGTGCAAGAAACAAATCGGAATTAAGTTAAATAAATTTGATATCCACACATCCAACGTTACAAAATAATAAGACGTCTAAGCGTGTAGCTAATTTTTTTTAAATAACTGCCAAATTTATTTCGAGAATGTCTGCTGGCGTGTCAATTAAAATCATAGACTAAATATAAGGTAGCCAGATTTTTATCTTCCGGGAATGTCCACGGCATTGAATCTTCCATTGCGAAGCTGTCAAAGCCACGTAGTCAACGGTGATGAAAGTGTTTGTTTACATTTGCATCTTGAACAGGCACAGCCTTTTATACGAATAAAATGCTATCAGTGACTAGATCGCACGGCCGGCGGAGGAGAACAGAACTATAGACTTTGGCTCTTCCACGGAGAGCGCGAGCCCCTGCTGGGTGTTACAGCGACTGCCTGAGCCCCTCCTNTTTTAATTCTTTACTGATTCCTTCTACAAAGGTATTAAACAAAACATTCAACCAGTTGAACATGAATTTTTTTGCTAAACGACAGCAGGTATTCTGAAATAAACTTTCCTCTTGGGGAAAGCTTTACATGATGCTACTGCACGTGGAGATTAGATGTCAACAACAATTTATTTCCCATCGTCAGATACAAAAAAATGTTTGCGAATTTAAATAGTGAAGAAGTCAGATTTCACAGTCTTCTGCATAACCAAGCCACCGCCAATTGTCCATCGGTGACTGTCTCTGTGGAATTTAATTTTTAAATCAAGCGTCCTGTATAATATTTGTTCACACTACTTCTAGTTGTGCGAACTTTCCAGTTTTAAACTCACCGTAAAAAGGTTGTTCGATTGTTTTAAATGTATTAACAAACCAGTAAGAACCGTTTTTCTCTGTTGAATNAACTCACCGTAAAAAGGTTGTTCGATTGTTTTAAATGTATTAACAAACCAGTAAGAACCGTTTTTCTCTGTTGAATAAGTTTTGTCAACTGAAGCAAATAAAATTTTAAAAATAAATATTGTATTCCTTTCATCGCCACGTTACAATAGGCATAGGCCGGGGAAATTCGCGAACTCATTTATCAGAATGTTAGGCTGAAAATGCGTACGTAAAATGAAGTCACTGTAATTTGTTCATTGGCGNTCGCGAACTCATTTATCAGAATGTTAGGCTGAAAATGCGTACGTAAAATGAAGTCACTGTAATTTGTTCATTGGCGACTGCCAGAGTCGAAAGCCAGTTCTGTCCTGAACCTGGTTACTTGCGATTGAACCTCCCATTCTACCTGCTGATGTTGTTTCTTGCTTAGAGTCTTTCACGGTGTGTCCAACAAGTCTTGATCCAACTTCAATAGGAATGAAAACGCAAGCGAAAATGTCACGTATAGTTTCCGATCCAGCGAGAAAGTTACGAAAACATATCTGCTTTCGAAAACAAAAATATCTTCAGTGGAAGAAGCGTTTTCTTGAACACTGGTCACGAACGTGCGCACGAACATGTTTCGTGATTTGATACAGTCAACTAATCAGCAACGTCCGACGTTGCCGTTATCTACTCCAGCTTCAGTGATTGGGTGGATTACCCAGTCCAGTGCCGACTTTTGGCGGTTAACAGAGCACTTTTGTGAACTTTTAGATCCACTTCTCCGGCCAATTTGTATCTCTGCACTATACTAAGGCTACTCCTTCTACATGTTGGGAATATCAAAGATAAAAGTTTGACAAAGGGAATATTTTCGCCACTAGGTAGGCGCTAGTGTCGGCAAAGTACCATATTTTATCTATTTTCTACGTTAAAAAACAGGATAATTGTATTAATCATAATTCACGTAAAAATGACTTCGTAGCTAAGTAAAATATGTATCTTTTATTACTCATGTAGCTTAACATTTTAATTAAATGTTACCTTTTGAAACACTGCGCACTTTGCGGCGGAAACTTACCCTGTGCCAAACTCCCCCATAAGAAACCTCGTTATATTTTTTTCTAACCTGTGTAGAATAAACCTTAACTATACGTAAAATAAACATTGCAATGGGCTGGACGACCATCCATGCGTCGATCATGTGCGACAGTGAAATAGTTAGTAACGTAAATATGTAATTTGTATGCTAATTCTTACGGCTATGTGCAAGAAACAAATCGGAATTAAGTTAAATAAATTCGATATCCACACATCCAACGTTACAAAATAATAAGACGTCTAAGCGTGTAGCTAATTTTTTTTAAATAACTGCCAAATTTATTTCGAGAATGTCTGCTGGCGTGTCAATTAAAATCATAGACTAAATATAAGGTAGCCAAATTTTTATCTTCCGGGAATGTCCACGGCATTGAATCTTCCATTGCGAAGCTGTCAAAGCCACGTAGTCGACGGTGATGAAAGTGTTTGTTTACATTTGCATCTTGAACAGGCCCAGCCTTTTATACGAATAAAATGCTATCAGTGACTAGATCGCACGGCCGGCGGAGGAGAACGGAACTATAGACTTTGGCTCTTCCACGGAGAGCGCGAGCCCCTGCTGGGTGTTACAGCGACTGCCTGAGCCCCTCCTTCTTCTCTCACGTTCTCCGACATGCCGTTGTGTGCTAGCAGGCCAGTTGTTCATCACAGCCGAAGCTCAGAGCGGGGGTAGAACAGGCCCTTGTGAGGGCCCTTGACCACCCAACCGGGGTTTCACGTATTTCCGGCAGAGGGTTAGGAAAGGCAAGCACCTCCGCCCTCTGCTTCCCCCCATAACAATACTGTGCTTACAGCTGTTTCCCGCCTTGGTCACTATTCTCCACTAGGTTACCCCAGTGGACAGGTTTGTAATGTTCTCCAACCACCCCTGCCTGAGGGGGAGGTGGCTGGAAGGCGGGAATAGCAAACTCCCGCCTGGTTTATTATTTAAAATTTAAATAAACTAGTAATTTTGAATATTTCAGGACTTGTAAGACAACCACCAACAAGCCCACGAGTGGACTCAGTGGTGGATATAATAGTGTTTAAATTGGTTATGTTGATTGTAGAAGCCAGAAGTTGTCGTTGTGCTAGCAGGCCGGTTTGTGGGGAGTATTCACACTAGCGCGCAAAGGCGCACGTCCTACCCCCACTCCTCTAGTATTTTCTCATGCCTATTAATAAAGAGCATGATTTCCACCCATCTGTCTCCTGTAGCATTTTCTGATAATGCATGCAACAATTTTTAATTATTTCCTGTCAAAAGGGCTTTTACGGTGTCTATACCGGTTTTTACCTTTCTCTTTTTAGTATAGTAGTTAGCTATGAGTGCACTCAGGGAGGTTGTCACGGCCGAAAGGAGGCCATGGCAGCCCAATCCCTTTCTGCCGCGATGCATGTCTCTCCATGCATGATTTCCTTTTCCTTGTAGGCGTATGGGGCTTAGTCCTGAGAAGAACTTCACTCCCGTGCCTACCGCGGGCTCACACCTAACACTTAGTTTTACAGTAGGTAAAAAAAAACTTGAGGCGCACTTCTCCGCGGGGCCGTCTTCAAGAGACTTGTCCTCTGAATATGAAGTTCATCGCCACGCTACGCAACACAAGTCGAGGTATGCTGCTGGTATTTCTTTCATTGGGCGTTTTGTGGTACATATTTAGTGTTTCACCTGTGATTTGCTCCGTTTTTCAGCTGGGTTTACAGTGTTTTTGGAATGAGTATTTTACAGCCATTTGTAGGCAGTTTGTTATACGGTGTTTGGTACCGTGGTGGCAAATTCCTGCATGTTTTGGTTTATTGGGGTTTTGGTTTTCCTGTTTCCTATTTCATTTTGTGTTTACCTGGTTTGGTGCCGCCACGGAGTCACGCCCGTGTATTTTCTGGTCGTTAATCAGTACGAACTGAATAATTCACTTTCGTGGGTTTTACTGTAATTTTTATTGGTTCGCCCATTTTCTGCTACCTAGACAGGAGTGGCGTAGTTTGTGTTGCATGAAGATAAAAGGTCTCTGCCGCTCCACATTTTTTTTAAGCAATAAATGTTTTGGAAATTAATATATAATTTGGCTAAGAGCATATTTTGTTTTTTTTAAATTCATGTATCGAACCATTTAAGAGATATTGTCACATAATAATGCATAGCACTTTATAGTATATTTTTTATTACGCATGTTGCGTTCATTCAAGACTTGTAATTATTCAACAGTATTTGCTAGTAAATAACAGTTATACATATTTCATGTTTTATTCGACGTACTTAAATCACCTATACACTCTGTCTCCCTCTTTCTCCTGTGTGTTCAGAATGAGTTTGGTAACACGCTATTGGCAGAAAAGCAGCCCAATGTTAGAACACGGATAGTGACTGTGCGTAGCTCACATGCACACTCTATCCCATATTTCCTCTTCTGTTGAAAAACACTCTGCTTCAGGCAGTGAACGATTTCAAAAGTGCTTTATCACTCACGGTTCGTCTATAGTTATTTGACTTTGTATGGATGGAACAGAGATCAACTTTTAATAGAAGTCGGTCCTGACAAACCGGCCGGCCAGTTAAATGCTATGGGTGACAATAAATTGAAAATAAGTAAAGATACTTTTTTTCTCTTAGGTAGCTTCGCGCGTCACTCAAGATCCAGTTTTTCTTCACCGAACATTTTTGATTCGCGTGCAAACTGTTATACAATTGATCATCACATTAGAAAATTAATAAACAAATATAAAAAAAGAAATAAATGCCACACTAGGAAAGCAGTGTGGTGAAAATTAAGTGTCTTGACGTCTATCTCGTTGCAAACTAGTTTTAAAATAATCGATATCTCCAACACTTGATGACGTTGAACGTGAAATGAGCTGCTCCCTACAAGGACCTAAGTCGTGGCTAAATGGTAGTAAGAGGGTCGCCTCTTATCGCACTACTGCCTCAGAGCCTTCAGGTATAAAGAAATCAAATTATGTGACTATCACTGCATGTTTAAGCATGAAGAAGGGGTAGGGGTAATATTTATTTTTAATCCGAAGTGTATTCAAAATTATTATTTATCTAACTCATTAAATCTCTATGCATGGGAAAACATTTTCAGTGATTTATGCAGGGAGTAATAGGTGAAATACGATGGAAGAGTCGAATTTGTGCACGAACTGACTTCTCGATTATGTCCCATAAATGTTCGATGGGATTCATGTCAGGTGAGGGTGGTGGCCAAATCATTAGCTGGAATTGTCCAGAATGTTCTTCAAACCAATCGCGAACAGTTGTGGCCCGGTGACATGGTGCATCGTCATCCATAAAAATGCCATCGTTGTTTGGGTACATGAATTCCATGAATGGCTGCAAGTGGTCTATAAGTAGCTTAAATTAACCCTTTCCAGTCAATGATCAGTTCAGTTGACCCAGAGGACCCAGGTCATTCCATGTAAAAACAGCCCACACCATTATGGAGCCACCAGCAGCTTGCACAGTTCCTTGTTGGCAACTTGGGTCCATGGATTCGTGGGGTCTGCGCCACACTCGAACCCTACCATCAGCTCTTACCAGCTGAAATCGGGACTCATCTGACCAAGCCACGGTTTTCCAGTCGTCTAGGATCCAACTGAAATGGTCACGAGCCCAGGAGAGGCGCTGCAGGCGATGTCGTGCTGTTCGTAAAGGCACTCGAGTCGGTCTTCTGCTGGCATAGCCCAGTACAGCCAAAGTTCGCCGCACTGTCCTAACGGACACGTCCGTCGTACGTCCCACATTGATTCCTGCGGTTATTTCACGCAGTGTTGCTTGTCTGTTAACACTGACCATTCTGCGCACACGTCGTTGGTCTCGGTCATTAAGTGCAGGCGGTCGGCCACAGCGTTGTCCATGGTGGGAGGTTATGCCTGAAATTAGGTATTCTTGGCACACTCTTGACACTGTGGATCTCGGAATGTTGAATTCCCTAACCATTTCCGAAATGGAATGTCCCATGCGTCTAGCTCCAACTACCATTCCGCGTTCAAAGTCTGTTAATTCCCGTCGTGCGGCCATAATCACGTCAGAAACCTTTTCACGTGAATCACTTGACTACAAATGAAAGCCCAACCAATGCACTGCCCATTTATACATTTTGTATGAGAGTCTATTGCCATCTGTATATTTGCATATTGCTATCCCATGACGTTTGTCACCTCTGTGTATATATGCAATGACAATTCTGAATTCGTGCACATTATAATAAATGCTGTAGAGTAAATAGCTAATAAAATTGTATTTTTTGCTACGATAAATGATTTTCACGTTCACATTACAAAATTTGCGTCCCGATTACGCGTATTGACGATTAATGGGGTAATTTCTATTGTAACTGTACTGTACATTTATATTTAACCGTTACTACTCTTCAATATTTTTTTCCTACGCGCAAAATTTATTCCAAGAAAGTCAATGAAAACGATACCAAAACGCATCTTCCATTGCCATGCATTTGTAAAATACTTCTTATAGGAAGTTCACGGCAAACCCAGCACTTTTGAAAGCCCTGCTTAAGATCTACTAGTATGCACATACTGTAAAAAAGCTTCTTTTTTTTTTTGCTCTAACACGTGATTTGTTACCGCAAAGAAACCACTGCAAAGTAGGCTTGTCACAAACATATTTGGTGTTTAGTCTATATAGTAATGATTGTGATAACCTTGCATTGTCGTTACAATAGTTCAACAGACGTCTCTGTGATAATATCCGTTTCACTGTAAAGAAAATTTGTGCTCTGAGAAACAATCGTCATTATGAAGTCTTTTTGTGTTAGAAATACTTTTGTTTGAAAGCTTATGTATGCAAGAATATGTCAACAATATTTCACCTCTTGGGAAGAATTGAGGTTAATGATTTGGAGAATCACTGCACTTCAAAATTACAAAACGCCTGCAGCAAGACTGTACGTTTCCTCAGTTTCAGTTTCGTAACTGCAAAATATAATGGTTTATGAATGTTTGCGTCGAGACAACAATTACGTACTATGAAAACTACAATGAACGGCAGTAAACCTTTAATTTTATTAAACATTTACCTTTGGTACGAAGTAATATTTCTTTACTGTGAACAAAAGCAGCTGAAAGAATGTAATTTTTTTTTTTTTTGGATGTTATAGTTCATTTGGCGCATTGAAGGTAAAAGTTTAGTCTGCAACGGAAGTTGCGCGCGCACAGTGTAACAAAATTCGACAGTGAACGTGGTAGGGGTATGACCCAACGCGCATGCGCGTATCGTCTAGCTATATACAAACGCAAGGTACACAACATAGCACGTGGTTATATTTAAAACCGACAGAAAATCAGTTCATGTAATAAGCAAATTGAAAAACATTTCATTTATATTAGTAATTAATTGTGAATATATTTATCTTAATAATTAATTTTACATACTTACATTGTGCAGAGAAAAATTTGTTAGTGACAAAAATTTTATAATAAAATGTTTAAAGTGTTTTCAAGTATTTGAGGTTAATGTTTGTAAGCATTATTTTATTAAGTTTTACTTACGTTTTAAATTTAATTATGTTTTTTAATCAAACCTTTATTAATGGTATTTAATGTCTTTCTTCGGTCATTTTATCGTTTTTACTACTTTACATAAATTATTTTCATACGTTATAAAATTTTATGTTAGTCATGCCAACGAAGTATTAACTTCTAACGCGCGTACATAAGTACATTCACCCATTTTTGCTATATTGGAAGACAATTTTGCCTTAAAACCAAAACATATAAAGAAAACATTTTAACAGCAAACCTATGTTTCTGTAAGATTTTCTTCAGATTAAAGCAATATTGTGTTACTGTAAACACACCAGTATCAAATAAATGGTTTTCTTAGCCGTACAGACAACATCGTAACGATTTTTTTATAGTGCATTTAGTATTACTGCGCCATATGAAATAGTATAATTGTCATGGGTCTGATAACTTCATTCATGCGGCGNTATAGTGCATTTAGTATTACTGCGCCATATGAAATAGTATAATTGTCATGGGTCTGATAACTTCATTCATGCGGCGGTCAAATGAACCTGTGAAATTATTATAAATTATTATTAAAAATGTGTTATTATTGCACCTACGTGTATTAAAAATAACAGAAAGCAAAATAAAATATTTCAGTATTCAGAGACGTTAACCCAGCACTTTTAATTAAGCGTTAGGACATGGAACTACTTTCCCTCCGTTGTTACCAACTTAACTGGGCGTAGGCCAGTCAGTGTACTTCTTTAATATATGAAGTTGGGAGCAGTGACATTTTTTAAAGTTTGAATTCGGAAGTGTTCTTATTCAACTACTTTGTGACCTAGAGTTACACTTCTTTCATTTCTGTGACAACAAACACGTTCTCCTTTGCTCCTCCAATTTTCAGTTGACGTTTCTACGACTTTCGTTTTGATAAAAATATTTAGATAACTACTTTGAGAAATAATTACAATACGATGAAAACTGAGGTTGCTTATTCACCAAAGGTATTCATTATTTATAAACTTATTTCAGAATGCATATTTCAATGGTCGAAGTGACCATTATTTATGTTTTGAAACCCTGCAGAGAAAATAATTATCTTCCGCTAACAACTTAGTAAAACACCAGTTATTAAGTTATTATTTTTTTTTTTACGGCAACAATGTAAAGTTCTTCTAGTTTTCAAAGCCTGCTTCTAACATACACTTATGTATAATTATAAGAGTAAATTACTGTTAACTAACTACGTTACTTGTTTGTTAATATAAGGAAACATGCATATTAATGTATTTTAATGGATATTTTGTTTTCCTAACACAATATAAGGCAAAAAAATACTTTTATTTGTCTCATGTCACTGGATAGTAACGAATATAAAATTCTTAGTAAAAGCATTATCAACATACGTGTTCTAAATAAAATTAATTTATTCCCAGATTCCAGCAAAACATCTTGTGATATACTTTTTAATTATATGTATAAGAATTAATCCAGCCTTAGAAGTTCCAAATAAAGAACTATTCAATATTGATAAAATATTTTGTTTTATGCGCCATTACATTAAGGCCTCCATATCTACTGCATTTTATCACAAATCAACAAAAACCAATTGTTATTTTACTGCGAAATAAAGAACAGTAGCACTGCTTCATTGGCAACTTGAGAATGATAATACAGCCAGGTCTGTTGAATTAATAACTTTAATTCTCCTTTAATGCAATTCCTGTTATCTCCAAACACATACCGAAGTTTTAAAACTTTAATAGGCAAAGTATAATTGTTTCTGTACTAGACAGAGTAATTTAAACTTCCAACGAAGTTTCTAGCTTAAGTGGAAAGAGATTTGCTGGTTCCTTGGGCTTCAAACTGTTTGTAAAAAATACCGTAACACTGTGAACAGTATTGCGCAATATAACAATGCAAATTACTGCTTGAAGCAGGCTGGATGTGATACGATGTGATTGTTCCGTCACTTTAAACTGATGTTTTGAATTCTGTTCATATGTTAACTGTTTAAACCCCGGAAGTTTACACGCCAATGTACCTCGGCCTGCGCTACTGCCTTGAAGACTGAACACGCGCCAATATACAGGCTGATTCTAAAATCACGGGACAAACATTGAGGGGTGGTAGAGCTCACTAAAACAAACAATTATTGTATAGGAATATATGGGCGGGAGTGACGCGTTGAGGCACAAACACAAAAACGTAACACATTAACGGAAACATTAAATGTTCATTAGCAGCATACGTAACGAGTGATTCCGTACAGAAAATGTTAAAACAGTCGCTCGAAATGCGTCCACCAACAGTCACGCATGCTTGGCGACCTCTACATATGGCTTGGTTGGCTGACAATGGTGGCGATAGTTGAGGGCAGTCAAACGGTGCGCCAGTGACCTGCTGCATCAGCATCAGCATCACTCCACCGACGCTACCAAGCTTGCATTACTGTCGGTGGTAGCAGTTTTGAGCAATTATTATAATTTATGTGTTATTTTTGTGTTTGTGCTTCAACGCATCACTCCCGCCCATATATTCCTACACAATAATTGTTTGTTTTAGTGAGCTCTACCACTCCTCAATGTTTGTCCCATGATTTTAGAATCATCCTGTATTTTCACTGTTCCACTACTTTAAAGAATTTCACAAGAACAACGCATGTCAATACAAAACAGTCTTAAATACACAATTTTTTTTTAACTGCTCAAACGAACTCTCATGCAAGTAAACCCTTTTCATAAACTATCGTAACTTTAAATTGTACATAATTAATTCGCCAATATATTTGTGATGCCTAGTTAATAATAAGCCAGCCTTTAAAGAAGACGGGCATCTCCTGTGTAGACCGAACAAACATGACAGGGTTACTGAAAATATCAAAATCAGTATAATTACTACTCCTGCAGTGATGTTTCTAGGCGATTCCACGCTAAATTGCACATTTCGTTGTAGGAACGCAAAATTTGGTTCCGGGGTTTCTTTTTGACCATTTCAAAATTATTTTTAGGGATTTTAGTAAATATTGAGAATTATGTCAGGGATTATCGTAGAGCTGTTTTCAGCTCCGCTCTTCTGCTGTGCATGGTATAGAAATTGACAGATATAAAGTGTACCATAATAGTGTGCCATAATAGTGTACCATAATTATTATACACTTACTAAAACTCTGGATGAACAATAATCTCAACTACGTGAACGTCGCTCATTCATTTGCAAGTAGTTTATAGAACTCGTAGTCCTTTACATATTCTGGCCATAATTTTGTATTCATTAATTGCTAGTATGGCGCGAGGCTATTTTTCTTTTCAACATTTTCACACGTGATGTTGTCACATCATTTATTTTGTTGTATCAATTTCTGAAAGAATGTCCAGGTCACAGAGTGTTTAATAATGCACAGGCGAAACAGACTCCTGTTACGCGAACTCCAGTCGCAGACGCCAACGAATGGCATCACTGGCCAGTAAAATGTTGGAACGCCGTTCGCCAATCAGCGCCTGGTAACCTACTCGCCAGCCGGCGGCCCAGCCAATAGGGAATACTCCTAGCATGCAGTAGCCAATCAGACATAAGGCCCGTTCTCAGAACCTCGCGTTGCCGATCAGAGTGGAGTGGTGATATCTGGGCAGCTGTTGACATCGAGGGTCTTGAGAGTCGATGAGGCTGAAACGAAGTTAGTATGGAGCAGCGCCGGAATGCAAGGGCAAGGGGAAACAGGAGATCCCCGAGAAAATCCGCCGATCAGCAACATCGTCCGGCACAATTCCCACATGCGAAAACCCGGGAGAAACCCCGCCAGAATCAAACTCGGTTCGCCTTGATGGGAGGCGAGTAGTCTGACCACTTTACCACCGCGTCCCCCCGGTCAGCCGATCAGAGAACGAGTAGGTCAGCATCAAAGTAACCGCCGTGCTCTGTGCATTTATATACTCTGTGTCTGAGGTCTAAAAATAAAATTAACACTAGAGTATACGTTCTTGAAGTATAGCCTGACACTGCGAAANGTCTAAAAATAAAATTAACACTAGAGTATACGTTCTTGAAGTATAGCCTGACACTGCGAAATTCACGTACCACTACCGAAAGTACTACAGAGTAGATAAATACGCATAGACGAAATGGCTATTTGGTTCCTTCCAATGACAGCGTACCCGTTCTCTGATTGACTGCGCGATACTATAGGAACGGGTCTTGTGTCTGATTGGCTAATGCATGCATAGACTAAAGATGAGGTAGACCACCACTTATTCGTCTTCTGCGCATGTACCCAACATTGACCTACCCCCAAAATAACACAACTGTCAAAGTCGCATGGTCAACTGTGATAAAAAAGTTTGTTTATACCTTAATTTTTTATTTACAAGCACTGTTATATGAATAAAGAACTTTCGCCGATTTGAATTTAATAAAACTGCATTACAAATTAGTTAGGTGAAATATAAAAACATCCCAAAAAATTTGTTTACAAATCAATTTTCTAACCTGAAATCCAAAAACCACGCCGTTTTCGCAAGACGTGTTGGCAGAAAAACAGTTCAATGTTGGGGCACGGAGATTGGTCATCTTTCGTCCATAAATGCTTGCTGCGAAAGTTCCCTTTAGGTTGGGCTGCCGAGTGGCTGGTAGGATGGATACCTGCCGCTAATAGGCGAAGGACGTTCCAACATTCTGCCGGCGTGTGCGGCTGGAGTTTGAGGTACAAGACACTGTTTCACCTCTGCGTTCTTCAGGAAGTTGTGATAATACGTAAGAGACAACCGGAATACCACGTCGTGTCACGTGGAGTTATACTTCGGCAGTGGCCGAAGAAGGGCGGGAAGTGGGAAGGAAGATGACCACGAGTCGCGGAGAACTCTCATTTCAAGGACGAGGCCAGAAACATTCCGTCATCTGGAAATTAACGAACGGTGTGCAATTCGACGCAAGTAATTTCACTGCGACCAGAAAATTAGCCCTCTAATGTGTTTTTTTTTTGCCATCGCAAATTCTTTTACCTTAAGTGCAAACTCAACTGCGGTAATGTTTATCTGAGAGTTTCACTTTTCGATGTATTTTCCCATTTAGACAAACTGCGTAGGTCACCCCGGCGCGTCATAGGAATACGGCATGGCTTAACTTATTCATTCACCGTACCTGCGATTGTCGTTGACACTGATGACCGGTGATATTTAAACAGCAAACCACCATTGCTCATTCTTCCTTTTACGTAACCTGATTTTTGAATTTTCTACCCCTCTTTGACATGAATGGTCANAAGCTTGCTGTCGTTGTTTACGATGAGTCCGCATCAACACCTAGAAACTCAAACAAGTTTACTCGAAAAGCAACGCAGTGCTCAAGAGTAGTAGGGAAATGCCGAACCCAGCGCGGGGAAAAAGTCACTTAAATCGGAAGGTACCCCTCTGGGGCTGTAAATGACTTTTTGAAATTGATTTCGTCACTAAATGAAAAATGATTTCGTCACTAAATGAAAATTGATTTCGTCACTAAATGAAAAATGATTTCTTCACTAAATGATTTTGATGGAAATGCCGATCCGAGCTGCGCAAAAAAGTTGCGTCAGAAATTGTGCTAAGTTTTTTATGTCTGAGCGCAAAAAAAATTGCGTCTTTATCTAAATACAATATTTGACGCAATTTTTTTATGTTTATGAGCGCTTAAAAAAAATAAAATATATAATAAATGAATATGAATTCAAATGAAAATAAATTGATACCTAAATATACGAAGACGACTATTGCAATGAAAAAGGCTAATGCAACTGGTAATGTTTGGAACGAATATAAATTTAAGCGTGATGTTTTTGTGAAAAGAAAGAAGGAGAAACCGAAACAACCATTTGTCAAGTGTGAAACTTGTAACCACTACTACAAACCATCTCTAATAAAAAGTCATCTGAGAAGTAGATTACACAAAGGAAAAGATAAGCAAGTTAATTGTGAGGCTTGTGGACATAACTACAAACAATCTCTCATAAAAAGTCACTTGAGGAGCAAAGTACACAAATACACACTCAGATTCAGTGTTGAAGAAATTGAAGAAGCATTTAAAAGTAGGATCAAGACTTATGCTGTAAATAATGTGAATGCTTACAAAGACCCAAATCATTTCCTAAACGATATAAAAGTTACTGTCATCAGCATAATTAATAAACATTTAAAATCAATGGACCTCAAAGTGAACATGAAGTTTTTCGCTGAGTACAAAAGAGGAACTGGTGACAATATCGAATATGTAGAACACTCTTTTAAAACCAAGAACGAAATTATACTGAAATCAACTGATCTAGAAAAATATTATACCGACGGCATATTAAAAATCATAGCTGAGATGGGTGCATTTGAAGCAAAGGGCTCTCAGTGGGTACTCAATAGGATATTCAAGCTAGAGGTGCGAATAAATAAATATGTTCCATTTAAGGGTAGCTCTTATGTTGATCTTCCAGAAAAAATCAAAGCTAAGCTAGCAGCAATTAATGTTAAGAACAATGATCAAAAATGTTTTTTATGGTCTATTCTATCCGCATTACATCCAGCACAAAAGGATCCTCAAAGAGTGAGCAAGTATTTGGATCATGAACATGAGTTTGACGAAGCACTTAAGGGTTTGGAATTTCCTATGAAATTGGATAGCATACCAACCTTTGAGAAAAGAAGCGGGTTATCAATTAATGTATATGCATATGAAGAAAAAGAAAACAAGGACAATAAGGAATATATAATCTATCCATTAAAAATAACAAAAAATAAGGTGGATAAGCATATTAATCTGCTCTACATCAAAGATGAAAAGAATGACCACTACTGCTGGATAAAAAGTCTTTCGAGACTTATTGCATCACAGGTGACAAGGCATGCTCATAAAATATACATATGTGATAGATGCTTGCAACACTTCCACTCTGAAAGCAAGCTAAATGCTCACGAAGAAGACTGCCGAGATCATGATGGAATTAGAGTCGAACTTCCACATAAAGGAAATAACATACTAAGATTCAAGAACAAAAATCATTCTTTGAGAGTCCCTTTTGTGATATATGCCGATTTTGAGTGTTTGTTAACAAAAATTGAAACTTGCCAACCAAATCCCGACGACTCCTACACGAAGCCGTACCAAAAACACGAGCCTATTAGTTTCAGTTACTATATAAAATATGAACATGAATACTATAAGGCACCAGTAACTTACGAAGGATCTGATGCATCTAGGGTATTCGTCAAGATGTTAATGGAGGAAGCAAGGGCAATAGGAAATGTCTACAAAAATGAAAAGCCAATGATTCCCTTGACCAAGAAAGAACAAATTGGTTATGATACAGCCACCCATTGTCATATATGTGAAAAGACTTTGGATGGAGACTCTGTGAGAGACCATGACCACCTTACAGGTAAATTTAGAGGAGCCGCACACAAAGATTGTAACTTATCCTATAGAAATCCATGTTTTGTTCCTGTGTTTATACACAATCTATCTGGATATGACACACATTTATTTGTAAAGGAGCTGGGCATCGATGAAAATACAATTGACCTAATTCCCAACAATGAGGAAAAATATATTTCTTTCACTAAACATGTCTGTGAGGGCGTAAATATAAGATTTATTGATTCGTTAAAATTTATGGCCAGCAGCATCGATAAGCTTGCTAGCAATCTTTCCAGAAGTCAATTTCGGGAAATGAGTAAGCATTTTTCCAATGAACTTCTAGATCTTGTTATAAGGAAAGGTGTTTACCCCTATGACTACATGGATAGTGTTGAAAAATTTAGTGAGACAACACTGCCTAATAAGAATGCATTTTACAACAAACTCAACAAATGTGATATTTCAGATGAGGACTACGAGTTTGCAATAAAGGTGTGGGAATCTTTCAACATCAAATCCTTAGGAGAGTATACTCAGTTGTATAACAAAACAGATGTATTGATATTGGCTGATATTATAGAAAACTTTAGAGATGTATGTCTGAAAACATATAAGCTAGATCCTGCATGGTATTTCACAGCACCAGGGCTAGCGTGGGATGCAATGCTCAAACATACTAAAACAGAATTACAACTACTAACGGATTACAACATGATTTTCATGATTGAAAAAGGTATTTGTGGTGGAATATCACAATGTTGTAAGAGGTATGCCAAAGCAAATAATAAATACATGAATGATTATGATGCCACAGTTGAAGCTTCTTATCTGTCATACCTGGATGCCAATAACTTATATGGATGGGCTATGAGTCAGTATTTACCTTACGGTGGGTTTAAGTGGAGAAATACAAAAATAGATGTGACAAAAATTCGAGATGATGCCAGAAAAGGCTATATATTGGAAGTTGATTTGGAGTTTCCACATGAACTACACGACCTCCACAAAGATCTACCACTGGCTCCAGAGAATAGAATACCCGAAGGTTCAAAAATGCCCCAATTATTAACTACCCTACATGACAAAGAAATATATGTACTGCACTACGTAAATCTTAAGCAATATCTGTCCCTCG
>NQII01006754.1:8892-85742 GCA_002778355.1 Clitarchus hookeri
TTTACATCTTAGGAAATGCATTTATTTTGTATATCATGAATGATAGTAAAATTTATTATTAAAATCCGTTAACTAATATAATTTATATATATTTCGAAAATAAGCAAAAAAAACAATTAATAAAAATTTATCAAAAGTATTTTGTTTGGAAACTACATAAGAAACTAATTAAAATTAATTATGTTTTTAAAATTAATTGGTATATTTTCATGGAATTTATAAATTACTCTTATCAGTATACATTTTTGTGTCTTTATATATTCACAATTATTTCACTAAATCATAACATTACATGGTAAACTATAGTTGTCAGCTTAATTGACTGTCAGTTCAAGTTTCTTAGACAAGGAAAATGTTTTTGTTTGATGCAATGTGTTGGAAATTTGGTGAAATAAGTCCGTAAAAGTATACATTTGCATGGTTACAATGTTTTTAAGATGTGCATTAGCTTTATTTGATGTATATTAAATATCCGTTGTAATATTTTATATATCTTCAATTAACATATTGGCGTGGGACTTATGGACCTGATTTCTATACAGTAATGACATTAAATGTACATATAATACATGTATCGAAAGGCCAGAAGAATGTATGCTTGCAATGTTCCGGCCGCGTCTCGTTACGTTATATTTATAATAATGCAGCCNGCCGCGTCTCGTTACGTTATATTTATAATAATGCAGCCTCACAGTTAGGCGCCATTTTGTAACGTTCGGGACTTGTTAACTGTCGAATGTTTACGTTGCCACGGCTTTCTCATAGGTATAATACGAGACTCAGTACAAGGTGACGCCGATTAATTAAAAAAAGAAGTTCCAGCCTAGTTTGTTCTTTATATTTATTTAACATTTAGCAACGCAGTTCACAGACAAATTGCCGGTATGCAGAGTAAGAACTATCCACCGATAAATATACAAGTGTAGACACAATGCCACAGCAGTTTACAGGTTATTGTCTCAAAACTTCCATTAAAATAAATATAATGCTGCTACCTCCCACACCGGCGGAGAATTAAAATAATAATATTTAGTTGCCGATGTGGGGGTTATCGTCCCGACCGACAAGTCCTAAACGACCATTGTATGATGTCTCTAACGGCCCTCACGGGCGACTTGAAGTGAAGAAGTCAGACTGCTCGAAGGGCGACATACATACGCCTCTTTTGTGCTGCCTATCACCCCCCTTCTGCCGAGATAAGGGCCAGGCCACTCACGCTCTCCCTCGTTATCGAACTGCTCCGCACGAAATAATCCTTCGTTGTCAACATAAACGGACTTCTCGTACAACAAAACGGCGCCAGAGGAACTAAAACTTGTCTACGCATTCAACATACAGATAACGAACTTCTCGTATAAAATTTGTACGGTGCAGCCGGAAAGTTTCTAATAAATGCTGACGCTTTACAAAACACTGAAAACAACTGACGTTCGAAACGAAAACTGTAACCGTCCTCCTGATAAAACGTAAACAGCAGACATCCGCCCGATAACCAACAATAGCACAGGTCTGCCGGATAAACTATCACGGGAAACGAGCCACCACGGCTTTACACTTGAAACCCGATAAAAAATATTACGAAGCTTGTCAAGCTTCAAACCCACAAAAGAATTTTACATCCGTGACCCCGAAAAATTAAGAATATTGCGTCATTACATTACCGCCCTCGGTTTGGGATAGATTTGGAAGAAATCTTTCTAAAAACGAAACCTATATTGAATGATGCTGTTCTGAAAATCACTGTGCCTCTGCTCCTTGAAAAAATTTATATATGAAATGGTTATTACTCATAACATAAAAAAAATCACTTAATTAGTACAGATGTTGAAATCAAACACTACTTATATTTAAAGAAAATTTACAAAGTTCTTTTATAATTTAAACCTGGCATATAGATGCACAGTACAAAATATATTGTTAAACTAAAAGTTTCACCTACGGCAATGCAAAGCTTTAACAACTAACAAAAAATCACAATATCAAATACAATGCTCGTCAAATAAACTATTTATAAGTGTTTCCTGTTTTTGCTCAAAGTAATTTCATAATAATTAAAAAAAACTGAGCAAATACTTTTTCAAGACAAAACATACTGAACAAACTGAATTACAATAATGCAATGCAAAAGAGCACGCTATTCTCCACCTGTATTGCTAATTACACTTACAACATATTATGATAATGACAATCCACTACATAGTAATAACCTCAATCAGTAGTTGCAAATAGGCTTTGTGAGAACAGAAAAAAATTTCTGCAACACTAAAAAACAAAGAAAATCAAGGTGTGCCATTACTCCACAGCTGATGTACATATATAGAGCCTTTATTCATAGTTTAACTTAGTACATTTTTTGAAATGTCAGCTCAAGACATTTTTTTTCTAAAGAGACAAGCACAGTGCATACCAATCTCACATCACAGGAAGAAAGTGTCAGCTTCTAAATGGACAATTAGTAAACCCAAAAATATATTATACACACAAATACTAACATGAAATGTAATTTACGACAGCCTTCNAAATGGACAATTAGTAAACCCAAAAATATATTATACACACAAATACTAACATGAAATGTAATTTACGACAGCCTTCCTGAGATTATGGCACATACACGTCAGTCATTTCTAAAATTCAACATTACCAAAACCCTGTATGCACTTCACTTACAACTTCAAATTATTGTTTGGTTATCACAGTGCCAGCATTTATAAAACCATTCATTCTTTTTCTGATTACCTACTTCCACTTTTGGAAAATGTAAACAACAGTTGAATCCACTTAATTTAAAATTTCTGTGACTCTGCACAGTTGAAGTCACTTAAAATTTCTGTTCCTTACCAGTTTTACTAAAATATCATTGACTGTATTGTATTTATTTGCTATAAAATGNGGAATGGGGAACGATTATAATACAAAATCTGGGAAGCATATTATTGAAACATTCACTACTGGTATGACCTGCAAGAACATAAACTGTACGCCTGTTGTATGATCTGACATTTGCAACAATTGTGTAGGCTGGGAAAATAATATATTAGAACAGCATTACATGCATATGAACACATATCACACTGGAAGTACAATATATAGTATATTAAATGTTTGGTACACGACTTGTATACGAATACATTTTTACATTGCTGAGTAAGCACTCATTACACAGTTACATTTTTAACAGAAAATTCCATTTATTTTCCTTATGAAAATAAATACTTTTAAAATGAAGCGCTGTCTAATGTAAAGTATTCTTTTCTGTATAGATGACGAGTAAGACAGGAATTCCACAGTTTACTGTGCACCAACTTATAAAGAGAAACAATCCANCTTTTCTGTATAGATGACGAGTAAGACAGGAATTCCACAGTTTACTGTGCACCAACTTATAAAGAGAAACAATCCACACATCACATCTGCACATTAAAAGAAGAGACATTAGTCAGGTGGAAAATGAAAACTCTTTAACAGGCGACCATAGCCGAAATAATTGTGGAATTTTCGATGATCATAATTTTTTTCGTNAAAATGAAAACTCTTTAACAGGCGACCATAGCCGAAATAATTGTGGAATTTTCGATGATCATAATTTTTTTCGTGATGTTATTTTCCAACACAATACACAACGCATGTTGATTTTACATCCATATTAATTTTTTACATCCAGTATATATANGATGTTATTTTCCAACACAATACACAACGCATGTTGATTTTACATCCATATTAATTTTTTACATCCAGTATATATATTTTTTATGTATAACAGGAAGAAAGCAAAAATTTTACTTCAAGGTATAAATTTATGTATATTATGTCCATCCAATATATACATATGTTTTTGGTGAGTGAAGANAAAATTTTACTTCAAGGTATAAATTTATGTATATTATGTCCATCCAATATATACATATGTTTTTGGTGAGTGAAGAGAATTGGGCGGATCTTAATAGCGAGGTCTGGAGAGCCGATAAGTCTTTGGTGTTGTTTTTACGTATATGTAGATTTTTACATCTTAGGAAATGCATTTATTTTGTATATCATGAATGATATTAAAATTTATTATTAAAATCCATTAACTATATATGTCTTCAGAAAATTAGCAAAAAAATTTTTTATAAATTTATCAATAGTATTTTGTTTGGAAACTGCATAAGAAAATAATAGAAATTAATTATGTTTTTAAAATTAATTGGTATATTTTCATGGAATTTATAAATAACTATTATCAGTATACAAATTTGTGTCTTTATATAATCACAATTATTTCACTAAATCATAACATTACATGGTAAACTATAGTTGTCAGCTTAATTGACTGTCAGCTCAAGTTTCTTAGATTCGCATTTCGCAATCGACAAGGAAAATGTTTTTGTTTGATGCAATGTGTTGGAAATTTGGTGAAATAAGTCCGTAAAAGTCTACATTTGCATGGTTACAGTGTTTTTAATATCTGCATTAGCTTTATTTGATGTATATCAAATATCCGTTGTACTATTTTATATATCTTCAATTAACATATTGGCATGGGACTTATGGACCTGATTTCTATACAGTAATGACACTAAATGTACATATAATACATGTATCGAAAGGCCAGAAGAATGTATGCTTGCAACGTTCCAGCCGCGTCTCGTTACGTTATATTTATAATAATGCAGCCTCACTGTTAGGTGCCATTTTGTAACGTTCGGCACTTGTTAACTGTCGAATGTTTACGTTGCCACGGCTTGCTTATATGTAGAATACGAGACTCAGTACAAGGTGACGCCGATTAATTAAAAAAATAAGTTCCAGCGTAGTTTGTTCTATATATTTATTTAACATTTAGCAACGCAGTTCACAGACAAATTGCCGGTATGCAGAGTAAGAACTATCCACCGATAAATATACAAGTGTAGACACAATGCCACAGCAGTTTACAGGTTATTGTCTCAAAACTTCCATTAAAATAAATATAATGCTGCTACCTCCCACACCTGCGGAGAATTAAAATAATAAAATTTAGTTGCCGATGTGGGGGTTATCATCTCGACCGACAAGTCCTAAACGACCATTGTATGATGCCTCTAACGGCCCTTATGGGCGACTTGAAGTGAAGAAGTCAGACTGCTCGAAGGGCGACAGACAGACGCCTCTATTGTGCTGCCTATCACCCCCCTCTTCTGAGATAACGGCCTGGCCATGCATCCTCTCCCTCGTTATCGAACTGCTCTGCATGAACTAATCATGCGCTGTCAACATAAACTGACTTCTCGTACAACAAAACGGCGCCGGATGAACTAAAACTTGTCTACGCATTCAACATACAGATAACTAACTTCTCGTATAAAATTTGTACGACACAGCCCGAAAGTTTTTAATTAATGCTGACGCATTACAAAACACTGAAAACAACTGACATTCGAAACGAAAACTGTAACCGTCCTCCTGATAAAACGTAAACAGCAGACGTCCAGCCGATAACCTACAATAGCACACGTCTGCCGGATAAACTATCACGGGAAACGAGCCAAAACGGCTTTACACTTGAAACCCGATAAAAAATATTACGAAGCTTGTCAAAGCTTCAGACACACGAAAGAATTTTACACCCGTGTCCCGAAAAAAATTATGATAATGCATCATTACATGCTGAACATTTAATATATGTAATATATACTGTGCATATGATATATGTAATTGTGGTGTGTGTGTTAGCTCGGTGGAAAAAAGTATTGCTTTTTATTATCACTTATATTCTCTCTAATGTTGAACGGAAATGCTTGCTTGATCTTATTATTACATTTTATTTCTGGCACAGAACGTCCTCCATTATCATGTGATGTAATTCTTAGCTCGTTAGATATTCTTTCAGCATGGTTCCCAAACATGGTCTAACTGAACTTACTTAAAGCGAGTTTGCTTGTTTTAGAAGATAAATTATTGAATTACATTCATAGAGCGGATAACACGATATTATGAAAATAATAATACTATGCACATTATATGTCGTCGAAGTTATGTTTCAAATTCTCTTATTTGCTTGTTTGCTACTGAGCATGTTCTTGATGAGTAACTAACTGGGCAACGTCTTCTAGGATGTCGGTAGTTAGCATTTCGTCCAGTATATTAGAATTTTCCTTTTACTCAATATCTTGTTGCTGGTTTTATTTTTTTTCATCCGTGTTTTTAACATATATAACATTATTTATGCCTATAGGTTGTAATGTAGCGAATGATTTGAGTACATAACACTTTTCTTGCCAAAGTTTTGTACGTTTATCACAGGAAGTGTTTTAAATATTTGTTAATGCTTTGAAATCCCTACAAATAATTTCATAGTGTAGTTAATGCAATGTTTGGTTTCAGTTGGAGATGGGTTAATTGTTCTTATTTTAGTTGTGAAATCATCATTACATTAACAGTCATGCTTTGTCTCGTCAATTCTTATCTTTAGATAATATAAACGATCGTACGTAATGCATAATTAAACTATTACTCGGTTTTGAGACATTGCAGCTCTGATAGTGACACATTTGCTCAGAAAAAAACCTGTCGCGAATTAAGCCCCAATGAGACAACGCCCGAGAATCTTTTGTTAGACGAAATTACATGTATAGTCTTTGAAACGTTTTGAGGTCATTCCATCATCGCTCCGGGCTGATAGGTNTTTTGTTAGACGAAATTACATGTATAGTCTTTGAAACGTTTTGAGGTCATTCCATCATCGCTCCGGGCTGATAGGTTACACACTCCGTATAAGAATACCACGAGGGATGTCTTTGTGAGAGGCAGTTGTGAGAATGTACGGTAACTGGCATATGCTAACGGTGCTGGTGCTGTCTACAGCCAGGTGCTCTTTGGAGTTCGACGATCTGGCGGGCTTCGGTAAGCTGGTGATGGCACATGTGGTTTAGTAAATACTGTCGTAGAGTAACTGNGTAGAGTAACAGTTACACAGATTGCCCATGGAGCCAGCACAATAAGTTACAACACATTATTCGTGTATTTATATTTGTGAGCCGACACGTTCATCTGATCCCTAATAAGTACTGAGTTCAACAAAATATCTATTTTAGGTGTTTATAAATTTTCTTTAAAATTGCAATTTACCTAAAAATGGTTTGGGAGGCTCTAGCAAGCGGTTTAAAATAACACAAAATAACTGGATACAAACATCGAATCTAAATTTCTCAATATATGTAAAATATTTCTTTACATAACTATAAGAAATGTGAAATTTGTTAATATTTTANTTCTTTAAAATTGCAATTTACCTAAAAATGGTTTGGGAGGCTCTAGCAAGCGGTTTAAAATAACACAAAATAACTTGGATACAAACATCGAATCTAAATTACTCAATATATGTAAAATATTTCTTTACATAACTATAAGAAATGTGAAATTTGTTAATATTTTACAAAGTTTTCTGTCATTGAAAACTGGTTTCTTCTTCTATTCAACAAAAACTACTACTTCTGTCACTCTATTACCTTGAAAAATTTGCATAGTACAGACGTTATATTCTGCATTAAATTTTTTTTGGTTCAAATTAGCATTCGTAAACATTTATATTAAAAAAATTGATTAGATTTTAGAATATTTCCATGATTTCAATAAGTTTGTATATGGCTTTCTGCTGATATTTTGAAGTATGGCTTANGATTTTAGAATATTTCCATGATTTCAATAAGTTTGTATATGGCTTTCTGCTGATATTTTGAAGTATGGCTTAAATCTTTTTAAAGTTAGTAATCGTAAGTATAGATTGTTTTGATATAAATTGTATTATTCAGAGTTTTACATAAAGCCCACCATGCGAGAAACTGTTTTTCTATCTTTAAAATTGATGNATATAAATTGTATTATTCAGAGTTTTACATAAAGCCCACCATGCGAGAAACTGTTTTTCTATCTTTAAAATTGATGGTTACATAACTAACTGAAAATAATTTTAGAGTGGACATATTATTTTAAAAGTTTAAATGGGTTTAATATTTAGAATATTTACGTTTTTCGTTTTGATTATTTCGGATATTTGGTCGTTATTCGTGACATTTTTTGAACCTTTTTGTCAAATACCAGTGCCTTACGAATGTCCTACATTTTGTTATTTACACAGATCGCTTTAAACTCCCGTGGCGCTAGAACTTACATGAGTTCACTTTGCCAGGCACTACATCAAGTCTCGGCGATGCTGCCTTAAATAGCGAGTTTAATAGTTATATGGAATCATCTCCTTCAAATGTTTATTCTTACTTTCAGACATTTTATACGCACAGGCAGTNGAGTTTAATAGTTATATGGAATCATCTCCTTCAAATGTTTATTCTTACTTTCAGACATTTTATACGCACAGGCAGTGCATGAAGGAGTCATGTGAAAAGTAACGTTTTCTTCTATGTGCAATTTGTTACATTTATTTTACTTAAAAGNGTAACGTTTTCTTCTATGTGCAATTTGTTACATTTATTTTACTTAAAAGAAAAATTTGGCTTTCCAGAGGTTACGGGAATCCATCCTACTTTCGGTATCTTCGACTTCGTTATGACAAGATACCAGTCAGCAGACTCCTTGAAATTGAAGGAATCACTTTCATCAACGATGTTGACAACAAATGGATTTTTCCATAGTACGTCCTCGATCATATATTTAAGATACTCTATAACACGGCTCTCCGAGATAAGTTTTCTCTTTTTAGTGTGCGTAAAATCCCCTTCACAGTCTAAAACCGCTCAGTAATGGTTATAGTTATAAATAGCAATGGCGTAGTTCATTCATTATAATAGACGTTCTACTGGGTGGCACATACTACGTGAATAATTTATAGATGCTTATAGCAACTTTAAGAGTTGTGAATGCACATAGAGAATTCTATGTTATATATCTTGCCACGTATATCTCGATAATGGCCACAATTTTCAATTAAACAAAATGGAAATTACTCTGGAATTTACTTCAAGCCTTAAATTATTTCTCTCGCGAATGTGATATAAAACAAAACTAAACTCAGCCCAAACACTATGCTCTGAATAAAACATATAAAAACACTGTTCGCTNGAATGTGATATAAAACAAAACTAAACTCAGCCCAAACACTATGCTCTGAATAAAACATATAAAAACACTGTTCGCTGATTGGCTACCATCGTCACACCTAATACTGTAGTACTACTTGCGTGTTTACGTTTGAATGTGCAAAGTTGCGACTTGGATATTTTTTCCAAACTGCTTTAGCTACTTAAGAGCGCCGTTTGTGTGCAGATATTTAGCATTTCCGAGATATTAGAAGCGTCGGAGCGCTAAGGACGGCTTCATAATGCAAACCGGATGTCTGGTCGCTCTTATGTGCAAGGCACTGTAATGGCGTGCTGTATTGCCTTGTCGGTTATCCTCATAAGACATTCATTGTCGACTTTATAATTTTATGGTATAGTAATATATGTAATTTTGTGTCGCGTGNGGTTATCCTCATAAGACATTCATTGTCGACTTTATAATTTTATGGTATAGTAATATATGTAATTTTGTGTCGCGTCTCCAAGTACTATGGTAAATAGCTTGTACCGGAAGTTTTTAACTTGTAACTTATAGCGGAACACTCGTTTTATTGTCTATTAACTGCGTCTGTACATTTTTGAATCAAATCTTAGAAAAATAATTCTAAGTAACGAATCATTGATAGTTTTCTATATCTGTCATATATTGCAGGCATTTTGTTCTTAACTTATCAATAGAGCACTTTATTTTTTGTTAAATTAAAATTTTGGTTTAAATTTATTTAAAATAAATAGTAATTAAAGACACAGGAATTATGAATAATAGAAATGGCTATTACGTTATAGTCTTTATGTAAAGTAATATTAAACTCATTCATGTTACTTTATTTGTAAAGTAAATATTTATTACAAACATATATATGTTTTTAGGCAGGTTTGTCGTAAAAGCATTTCATTGTTACATATAAAATATATCCACGTTAGACTGCATAACCAGTGCCCAAATGCAGTGCCATGTCTCTTGGTGTTTTTCTGAAGTTATTGAAGTCTAATTTTTATTTGGTGGAATGATATGTAATAAGTAGTCCGAAAGTACAACTTACGCAGGGCCTTTGAAAAGTTTTAAGTAACCATGAATAAACTATAGCAGATGTGTCTCACTTCCTCATGTCATAGTCTGGTCACCATACAGCCTACCGGATTTAATCTGTTCCTAGAAATGTTGACATTTTTCTTATTTTAGGAAGTGAGTGAATAAGACATTCTCTGAAAATAAAACGGTTTTGCGGTGACGAACAAAATTTTATTCGTGGGGTACAAATAATTTAGTCAATATAGACATCACGACATTATTTTGTAGCACCAACAATCGTTTTCTGTCATTCCAGTATTACGCGACAACTACAAAATGACGTATGTGGTCGCCAAAAATTAAAAACTAGAATAAACATCGCTAGGAACGGGACTCGAACTCTGGACCTCCCACTTGCGAGCTTAGTGTGTTACCGTAGCACCATCTCGCTCGACTGTACACATACTGAACATGACCCAAAATGTGAACATCACCTGTAGTACCAACTAATTTACGAAACATCCAAATTTTATTACTTAATTCAATTGTAATTTTTTTCACGAGAATATGAAACGGGAGCATGAGCAATAGAAACAGTAGCAGTCTGGTTAATAACACTTTCATGGAGAGCAAAAGTCTTCCAGCAAACAGTGTTACTAACATCAATGTGACTGAAGCAGTCGACACCAGCAACAGTACTGTTATGTGGGTGTCGATAGAAGCAAACTTCCAAAATACCCGATCCTGGATTAGCTGTCACACCCTGGAGAGCGAATCTGTACATGGTTCACATTACAAGTACACAGTGCTATACAGTCTCTTTGAGGTTATGTTTTTAGAAACACATATTTCTTCATAATAACACTTTGCCCCTTTCGGACCATTTTCTTCTGATTGATTTTACGAATTACCTTTTTTTCAATGTAGGTTATAAGGACATAACAATAATATTTGCAGATGACACGTCCAGCATATTGGTCAAACGACAGTCAAAAGCAGTTGCTGAATTATATACCAAAACTCAGCTTGATTGCAGACTTGGTTTGCTAGTAACAAATAAGTTTTGAAATTACAGAAATTTTCGATTTTGTATTTTTCATTTAAAACTATAAATAATTTTAAGATAGAAGTGTCTCTAGGCAACACTATCTAGAAAATGTTGAAACCGCTAAATTGCATTAAATATATAATCTAATATGATTTTGACAATAACTCAGTTATTTGTGTTTGGTTTTCAACACAATAAAAGCAAAATAAGCTTCATAGAACTGAAATAGTTTTATGTTATGCATATACAGAATGATTCACCCGTATCCCCCCTTTTTCTCGAAAACAGCATGACACCAGGCGTTCAAGAAAAATTGCCACAACTATACACTATATGATTCATCGATTGGTGGTAATTAAATTCCTCTGAACATACCGTTGGTTGAAGTACTGTGAATGAACTTTGGAATTGCAAATGGGAACAGAGGTCATGTATTATATCGTTGGATAGATCGTGTAAAAGGAAACACTAGTTGTTTTATGACGTCCAGAGTTTACACACAATGAAACTGATCGAAAACATTTTTTATTCTTACTACAATAAAATGAAAATCATAGAAATATGTAGTTTTTCTGGCGTGCTTACCTAGTTTACGTACAATCACAAAGAAGTCGGGTGTACTGTAAATACCGGTATGGTGTGAGAGAACTACTGTTACGTGGGAATAGGGAACACTCGTTTGCNGAAGTCGGGTGTACTGTAAATACCGGTATGGTGTGAGAGAACTACTGTTACGTGGGAATAGGGAACACTCGTTTGCAGACATTACTCTTCATAAGTGCTCTAAATGTCGACCATCTTGTATCAGACTTGACTCAGCTCTGCTTCTTACATTCGCGGTAGCTCGGCGAGCCTAAGAACTGTTGAGACATCCCCCACTATCAAGGTCAGCCAACCAATACAACCCTTAATGCCGACCAAACATTCATACTGCCCATCCATACTAGCCATTGACTGACTGCCCCTAAGACTGACTCCACCCAAGGCTGACACCACCCAAGACTGACTCCACATAAAACTGATTCCACCCAAGACTGACTTCTACTGAAACTAACCCCTGCCAAAGTGGCTAGAACAATTAGCAAAAATTCGTCAAATCTTCGGAATTCCTAGGAAATATTTGCAAACGTTCGCTAAATCATCACAAAATATTCTAAAGTCATCGCTAATCTTCGCGAAAAATTCGCAAATCGACGGGAACATTTTGCAAGTCTTTGCAGAAAATACTTTGGACAAACTTCGCAAATCATCTCATCCGGAACAGACCACACCAAAGGACCATACCAGTCAACCATATTGGCAAACGACTGACACCACCCGAGAATGCCACCCNCGGAACAGACCACACCAAAGGACCATACCAGTCAACCATATTGGCAAACGACTGACACCACCCGAGAATGCCACCACCCAAGACAGACTCCGTAGGGGACCAACTCCTACCAAACTGTCTAGAACAATGAACTATCCTAGCCAGTTACACCAGTCAACCGTACCAATCGCCTATGCCAACTGTCTAGAACAATGAACTATACTAGCCAGCTACACCAGTCAACCGTACCAATCACCTATGCCAACNCGGAACAGACCACACCAAAGGACCATACCAGTCAACCATATTGGCAAACGACTGACACCACCCGAGAATGCCACCCCCCAAGACAGACTCCGGAGGGGACCAACTCCTACCAAACTGTCTAGAACAATGAACTATCCTAGCCAGCTACACCAGTCAACCGTACCAATCACCTATGCCAACTGTCTAGAACAATGAACTATACTAGCCAGCTACACCAGTCACACTTAAGTTTGCAAAAGTTAGTGATACTTTGAAGCTATATCGCAACTGATCAGTAAAATCTAACCCACTGCTATCATGTAGCGAATAGTGAAGTGAGTATCGATAATTATGGGAAGTGCTTCGTGAACAAATACGTGAGCCTCGTCACTTATTACTTCATGACTTGTGTTTCATTGTGGTTTTGGTATTATTTTTATATGTTGTTTTATTTTATATTGTTCAGCGGTGCCCACTGATATTGTTCTTTCACTGTTTTGATTACTTGTGTGGAGTTTTTGTTTTCGTTATCGTGTGGCCTTTCATTTTGGTTCGCTTTTGTTGTCTGCTCTGTTTTGTAATAAAAAGTTGTTCATCCGTCTTTTTGTCGTTAAATTTCTCTACATAAGTGTTTTCTATTGACAAGGAAAAGCTTTCCCTAATTATCTGTATGTGGTGTTGTAAAAGGTTTTATCGATATATGTCTTTCTGAGTTTTGTGTGTGTTTTTATGTATTCTAATTTTCGGAAATGGACACCGTCCAGGTATACCAACCTAATAATGGTTTTAGTTTTTTTTTATTATCTCTTATCTTTCCTTTTTTTTCTCAAGTGTTAAATCACATTTAATTTTAATGTTTCATAAATAAATACAGTTAATATTTTTTCAACGTAATTAAATACATCAGAAATACAACCTTTTCCTATTCTCTTTAAATATGCATGTTTATCTTTATTTCTTTACTTAATTTTATGTTTATAATAAATGTTTCTTTCTACAATTTTTTTTTTAATTTTTAAAAAGAAAATTTTACTGTGCTGTATTTAATTTATTGGATCTTAATTTTTAAATCATGTTTTTATATAATATTTACAATTTCCATAATATTCTTTGTGCAATTAGCTTTCCATATCTCCTGAGATAAAATTTTCCCAGGTTTGTCTCACAAAGATCGATATGCATCAATCATTCAATATCAACAGTTCTTTTAAACGGAATTTTAATGACTCTAACTTCAATATAACTTCTTTGCGTGAATTTTCAGCATCTCGAACTTAATGGCTCATTTAAGAAACAATAGTTTTCGAATTATTTTTGTTTATTCAAAAATTAACTTATAACCCATCAACTACAAAATTTTTTTTATTTTGATAACTATTATGCGCTGAAATCAATTTTGAGAAATTATTAATGACCATATGACATTTTAATTCAAACATTTTAAAGAAGAATTTAAAACTCGTTAAGTTATACAATTTGTAACCTTATTCATTTTTTCGAAAGAAATAAACATATTTTATGAAACTTTGAAATCACCATTTAATTATTTGGGGTATTTACACATTATCTATACTTTCGTAATCTTCAAATTCGATATTTTTATATTTTGTTGCCTTATCAATATCACCAGACGCACGATATTGACACGCTGCAGGCTTATTCCTCAAATCATATCCATATATAAAATCCACCCAGTAACATGTATGATGTAGGTATCTCCCGTTTAAGCTGAGATGGAAGATAATCAACATCTTGACAAGAGGTCTTAGCCCCCAGGGGCACTAGTAATAACATTACTCCTTTCTTTATCTTCCATCTACAATAGGTTTTCGTGTGAGCTGCTTAGACGAAACTTTCCAGTATGTACTTTCAATCCTTTACTTATAGCTAGAGTCATGAGGGTTCGGAGGGGGTAGGGGTGATATCTAAAACCATAAAATAAGGTATGCTACTTATTTAATGTCCAATTCCTTTCTATGAGCTTAAGGATTTTCAATAACACACTGACTAGAATCATGATATCAGTATTTATCAAATCGCTGGGCAAAACATTAATTAAATAGATTAATTACAGAATAAACTGAAGTATTATTTAACTCAAGTAANTATCAAATCGCTGGGCAAAACATTAATTAAATAGATTAATTACAGAATAAACTGAAGTATTATTTAACTCAAGTAACTCTAAGCTTAAGTGTCGTTGCCACTGGAGCCCGTATATAATATTATTAACTATAAATTCTGGACGTCTATAATTAATATTATTTAGTCTGTTACTACATTATGGTTATGTTGGTCCATCTCTTAACACGCTCAGCATGTCCTCTCTCTGTCTTCTCTCTCTCTCTGGCTCCAGCAGGGACAACACCTGTGTGGACTGGGTGACCACACATCTCGCTGTAGGTAGCACTNTCTCTCTCTCTCTGGCTCCAGCAGGGACAACACCTGTGTGGACTGGGTGACCACACATCTCGCTGTAGGTAGCACTGCATTGCAGCCATTTCCACGCCCGCGCCGACATCTACTCATTCTCGAACCCGGAACTAACTAGCCGCTCCCTAGGACCAGGCCGAAGTCTGCCTGGGCTTAAACCGTGTGCCAACATACAACCAGCAGCCACGGCGTCCGCACTGGCTGGTGTCTGGTCAACGACTCCCTATAACCCCACGACGTGCAACTGCTGAGTTGCAATACGACGGCCAGCTCCTCGAGCACATACTATCTGCAACCTGCGTCTCANACCCCACGACGTGCAACTGCTGAGTTGCAATACGACGGCCAGCTCCTCGAGCACATACTATCTGCAACCTGCGTCTCACCAGCGATAACTGCGGGACTCGCGCGAGTACTGCAATAAACAGTGGAGCAGCCAGAGCCGTCCGTGGATTGTGAGCTCCGCACACGCGGCAATGCACCGCCTTCTGTAGCTTACAGGGCCTCGCAACTTCATCAGTCGCGGCACAGAAAGCACGAACACAATAGTGTGTCAAATACAGAACACAGACATTTCTCTGCTGATAATATAAACATGATTGGATTTATTAAATTAAATATTTGGATCAGTATTGAAAAAAAATGAAGGCTTTAATTGTAATTAATAAATAACACCATTTTTTAAATAATAATTATAATAAATGATAATTTTTATGGCTAAAGATACTAATGCCTTCACTTTTTATCATAATTTAATACATCCAAACATATTATTTTAAGAGTAGTTGTTGTATCGCGAATAGAATGAATTACATTATTTCATATCATTATCTCAGCATTCTTCGTATTTTTTTGCAATGAACGTTGATTATTTTAATATTTATTTTTGTGAAGTGTATTAAAATATTATGTTTCCAAATTAACCTTTAATTGTTTTATTTATATATTATTAAATTTAAGTGTAAAATCATTTTATTATACTTTAAAGATAAATGTTTTAATTTTTGTGGTGGGTTTAAATTGAAAATTAACTTAATAATGTTTGTGTATAAAATTTATACCTCATATCTACTTGGGTTTTATCTATAACTGCCACATTAACTACTGACGATACTTTTAAATAAAGAGGTTATAAATATTCTAGCAGAGTTTTATTCATACTCACTCCCGTGCAAATACTGAAGCTCGCCATTCAATTACATGTCATGGTTTTATCCTAAGACACATATGATACTATGAGCACTATAAGAGCGGGCATTGAATCTGTGTTGTTATGCGCAGGTGTTCCGGAATGTGGCGAGGAGGCCCCCCGTAACCTTCCCCTTGGACCCCTTCACAGAGGACCAGTGGGGCGTCAAGAGGGGTGAGCTGACACAGGTGAGTCGTGCATACTCACTGCACTCTCTACACAGGAACTATCTCTCACCATGTCGACATTGTGAATTATTCAGAAAGTTACATCAGCTCGACAACATTCGCTGTTAAATAATGATTAAGAACGTCAGATATCGATTTTATCTCACATATTCTATAATTGCCAGGTGATAAATGAAAAATGGTAGTATGAATTGATCGCTATTACATAAATTAAAGAATCGGATATATAAATAATTTAAGCACATCACTACTATCATATCAGAGAAAAAATAAAATGAAACATAGCTTAATCGCATTTAATTTTATTAAAATTTAATAAATGAAAAGCTCCTTATAAATAAGTGTCTTCCTCACGACCCTATGTTTGTAAGTAATAATTGTGCTGTAGGAGAAAGCTGACTACATATAAGGGATAGTTGTTTCGAGGCATCCCGTATTGCGAGTCTATCTTCTCTTGATTATTTTCACTGTTCTAAACTGCAGTGCCACCATACAATGTGGTGGCTGCTGAATGATGTGGGGTGAAATACACTGACAGAAGATTGCTTCATGTCTATCGGTGGTGGCTGTATGTTCAACATGACTGCGAGCGGTGACTGTTGTAATGTGTGATATGTGGTTGCTGGATGTAGAACATTGATAGCTGCATACTGAGCTATGAAAACTATACTGTAGTGTGTGTGTTTGTGTTAATGTTTCACTAAGCAGGATACTGGCACAGTGTTGTGTTGCCATTGGTTGCAGCTGGGCAAGGAAGAACAGTACAACTTGGGCGTCTTCTTGCNCGAGTCTATCTTCTCTTGATTATTTTCACTGTTCTAAACTGCAGTGCCACCATACAATGTGGTGGCTGCTGAATGGTGTGGGCTGAAATACACTGACAGGAGATTGCTTCATGTCTAGTGGTGGTGGCTGTATGTTCAACATGACTGCGAGCGGTGACTGTTGTAATGTGTGATATGTGGTTGCTGGATGCAGAACTACGATAGCTGCATACTGAGCTGNGCTGTATGTTCAACATGACTGCGAGCGGTGACTGTTGTAATGTGTGATATGTGGTTGCTGGATGCAGAACTACGATAGCTGCATACTGAGCTATGAAAACTATACTGTAGTGTGTGTGTTTGTGTTAATGTTTCACTAAGCGGGATACTGGCACAGTGTTGTGTTGCCATTGGTTGCAGCTGGGCAAGGAGGAACAATACAACTTGGGCGTCTTCTTGCGGTCCCGCTACGATGGCTTCATACCCACCATCTACAGCCCTGACGATGTGTATGTAAGGGCCTTAGGCTTGAACCATGTTATAGACAGCGCAGCGATGGTTATGGATGGCATGTTCAGGCCGTACAAGAGGCCTGGGGAGTATGTGAATGTGTTCCGGCAGCAAGTGTCCATCCACACAGAGTCTGTGAAGAATGACCTGGTGAGTTTTCACTAGCTTGACTTGAGCAGTTTTTTATAGGATCCCGTTTACATTTCCGTCTCTTCCACATTTTAGTTTATCATATTTGTGAGATAATTTACTTTCAGATTATCTCAGAATTTACTTGTCTGGCATTTTACTTTTATCTCTAATAATACACATTACATTACTTGTAAACTTAAAGAAGAATAATTGCTAACTTAAAAGAACCAATGCGTATTTTTTAAAATATATTTATATTTAATTAAAGTAATACATGCCCGGCAAACAGTGGCTCTTTGTAGTTTATAAACGAAGTAACGTTAAATGTGTCTATTAAAATACAATGATTAAATATTGTTAGTTTATAAAGCGTTAGTACTTGGTAATTAAATTTATATATTGTCTACGATTATTCATTTCGATATATAGAGTACCAAAAATTAACTACATATCATGTTATGTGTGTGACATTTGTCGTTAATTGTATCGTCCACAGGAAGTACTTTTATATTTCGCACAGAAATTTTACTTGAGACCAAATTTAGATTTACATACATTATAAGTTTGGCAATAATGACATTTTAATAGACCAACTTTTTTTGTAAGTAAGTAACTAGGAAAGTTAGCTGATTTCACTAACTTGTACGAAAAATTGTGTAATATGGGAAAGTTTTAAATTTTTTAAGGAAATCGTCTATCTGCCGTCTCTAAAAATAAGATTGTTCCTTTATAGTCGTCGTATTAATTAAAGGAAAAACATAAGAGAATTTCTTATAAGCATTACATTTTGTTACTTGTATATATTATAACTCTGCATTGCTGAAGTTCAGACATTATTCATGAGAATAAGAAGTTATAATATTAAATTCTCAAACAAGCAGTGAAATATTGCCNTGCTGAAGTTCAGACATTATTCATGAGAATAAGAAGTTATAATATTAAATTCTCAAACAAGCAGTGAAATATTGCCGTGGCTTGACTCATTTCGAACCGCTGGTATGAGGGAAACCTATGGAATTTAAACAACTTTCTGTGGCCCAATTTACTTAATGCGATCATCTCGTTATATAAGCTCTTCAAGTATCGATTACAATTTTGATAATTACAATAAAGACCGTCTCCCCGAACTACTATTTATTAGAATATTAAAACAAAGTTGTAAGTTCCATTTAAATAGTGTTAAAATATATAGTAATACCAACAGAACTGTGTTTATGTTAATCCTGTCTGTAATTCTATTTGATACTGTACATATGGTTGAGACAGCAAAGCACTGCGTTCCTATTACAAAACGGATAGTATCTATAACAAAACAACTTCAACCAAATTTGAATTGTTCTCACAGCAACTGGAATTGTAACAAATTAACAGAATACAGGCTGAGTGTAATAGAATACCCTCACTTTGAAGGTGTATAATATCAAAACCAAACTACCTACCAGCTTGGTTGACCAATNTAAAGTGTGTTTGTTTGTTTGTTTGTCCTTCTTTCACGTTGCAACGAAGCAACGGATTGACGTAATTTTTTACACAGAGATAGTTGCATGGCCGGGAAGTGACAGAGACTACTTTCAATTCAGAAAAATATCTCATTACCTCGGGAAATCTTTTTTAGTAAAATTTTCGGTCGGGGTAAAATGTTGCGTCAATGTTCGTTATATCGATAATTATCAATATTGAAAATAACTTATCGATTGATATTTAACTTAAAAAAGTCAGGTTATAATTTTTTTATAGTATCTACATTTTTGGTTATTCTGTAGATAAAATGGAATAACAATACAATGTCGCAACCGAGCAGCATATAGACGTATTTTCTTACACATAAATAGTTGGAGGGCTGAAAGCTGTTACTGGCTACTTCTCACCGTGTGAAGATATCTCAAAAAAGTTACTCAATATGTAAGTTCCTATAATCATTCTATGTTNTATATCTCAAAAAAGTTACTCAATATGTAAGTTCCTATAATCATTCTATGTTAAAAGACATACCAATGTAGTTTTGAAATTGACAAAAATGCCTGGCAAATGAAAATAATGTCTTTAAAGAGCATCGTCTCACTCATAAGCGAGAAGATTTGGTGGATTGCAAGAGTCTTCAGAAGATGCCGAGCTGAGAAGACAAGTGCAAGCACAGCGACAAGTTGCTTTGAGAGACTCTGAATCGCCTGCTCAGATTCAGGAAACGCTCGAAGAACAGGTCACACGCCAGGAACATGTCAGAATATTCGAGACTCCTGCCGATTCTCAACTCCGTCGAGATGAACAGGCAGAGCGGCAAGAACTTATAGAGCCTCCGATAATGCCTGTATAGACCCAACTACGACTGGAGGAACAAGCAGAACAACATGCTCATTTAAGGGCATCCGACACACCTGAACAGTAACAGGTGAGATGGAGGGCTAACGCGGAACTCCAAGCGGAACGTTGACGAGCTTTTCAAAGAAACACTTGGTCTGTATTTAATAACGCGGCATTTCATTACGATCCCTTAATTGATTATAAGAGTCACAGGCTTATATTTACCGGACTCACCGGTTTTGTAGCGCTTTAAAAGGGAATGTTGAGACCGCAGTGATGTGCTTTTCCAGCTGGAAAGTTTCCCTTCCTTTACTTGGTGAGCCAGAAGAGCCTCTGAAAACTCTTTTTTTGTAAGACGTTGATGAATCACGGCGTTTTTTTCCAAAAGGATCAGCAAGTACAACTCATGTTACCATATGACATCTTTTGGAGTTGACAGAGAGATAATAACGCCCGAATTTTTGCCAACGATTACTGTTCAAAGACAAGTTTATCATTTTATAGGTGCGCTTATTCCAGCTCTAAATGAACAGCAAAAATCCTTGCAGGTATGTTTCATTTGTGACGAAGGTACTGAAACAAACTGCCGTTGCCAATTTATTCAAAGATTTGAAAGAGACACGGTGTTGAAAATTAAAAGAATGTTACATGAACACAGCATATTGATAAACACATTTGTAACGGCTTTAGAGGACTTCCCTCCAGAGTATTTGAAGGTCGGACACCGGGTGGAGAGCATGAGAGGCGGTACCATGCACCTTGGATTAATGGAATCGCTGCAGTGGTGAGCGTCGACCAGTTCTTATCACGAGACATTGTCCTGCGAGCACATGACAACACGCTGACAAGGGTAGCCGACACTCATAAGTTATATGACACCCTGCTATACCCGTTCATTTATAGCAAGGGACAAGATGGATATCACTTTGAAATTCCACTCTATATCCAATAACAAAACAGCCTGTTCCAAACAAAAATTTTCGTGTATGGATTTTTATGCGTATCACATAATGTTGCGAGAGAACGATCTCACCTCTTCGGACGGTGCAGACAACTTTTTCATCAATTTCTGGTTGATATGTACACAAAGTAGAAAGCGAACGCCTCTGCTACATCTCTTGAAATAAAAAAAACGGCGAATTGAGAATTATATACATCTGCAAGATGATATTAACAGCGATGCTAATGTAAACTCCAGTGATTTAGGTAAAATGGTAATTCTTCCGGATTCTTTTGTCAACAGCCACCGCTACCTGCACGAAAACACCCAGGATACATTCGCCAATGTACGGAGTTACGGTAGACCAGATCTATTTGTCACTTCCAATTGCAATCCCTCATGGAAGGAAATTACGGAGGAGATAATTCCCGGACAAGAAACTATTGACAGGCACAAATTAGTTGTCAGATTCTTTGGTTTAAAAATACAAAAAATAATGAATGTCATTTCCATAGGCAAAACATTCGGAGACCTACAGTGCTACATGGATTCCATTGAGTGGCAAAACGAGGTTTGCCATATGTGCACTTCCTAATATGGCTAAAAAAGAAGCTTCGCCACAACCAAATATACGACTTAATTAGCGCTGAGGTTCCGGATCCACCACAAGATGAAGATTTGTACAACACCATAGTCCGAAACATGGTTCACGGTCCAGCTTCGCCTTGCATAAAAATGGGAAATGAAAAAAAATTTCCACGAGCGCTAATAAAAGAAACAGTGCACAATGACAAAGGCTTCCCATCATACAGGGGCAGACCAAAAGAATATGGAGGTAGGAAAGTCACTGTCATGGTTCTCAGCGGAGGATTCGTTAGCTTAGACAATAGCGGGGTTGTACAATTTTCGCCCATTCTTTATGAAATGTTTAATGCTCAATTAATGTAGAAGCTTGCAACACTGTCCCTGCTATTAAATATGTATGCAAGTTAATAAATAAAGGAAATAATCAGGCCATTTACAATATCAGAAATTAAGTGGGTTGGTGCCTACTAATGAAGTTCAGGACTTTCTAGCAAGGCATAATGTCAGTAGCAACGAGGCAGCGTGGCGGCTCCTTGGTTTCCCCTTACATGACAGAATTCCAGTTGTTGCTCATATTGCCGTGTACTTGGAAAACAAGCCATAATGTCAGTAGCAACGAGGCAGCATTGCGGCTCCTTGGTTTCACTATCCACGAGAATATTCCAACTGTTGTTCATATTGCCGTGCACATATAAGCAAAACATCATGTCAGTTGAAACGAGACAGCGTGGCGGCTCCTTTGTTTCCCCTTACATTACAGTATTCGAATTGTGCTCATATTGCCGTGAACTTGGAAAACGGGGAGCGCGTGTACTTTAATGAGAAAAANTGAAACGAGTCAGCGTGGCGGCTCCTTGGTTTCCCCTTACATTAGAGTATTCGAACTGATGCTCATATTGCCGTGAACTTGGAAAACGGGGAGCGCGTGTACTTTAATGAGAAAAATTTTCTTTTTAGGGTCTCATCAGTGCCCAAGACCACACTATCAGCCTTTTCCCAACTTTGTCAGACCTATTATTTTGCAAAGACTTTGTTGCATGCCTAAGTCCCACGTTACTACTCATGGAACACTTCAAGAAAGGAGTGGAAACGCCGCGTTCACAGTTCGCCTGTTGAAAATTCACCTGGAGTTAATCATCAGATCCCCTCGGCCGTGTGTACTCCGTCCATGTAACACATTTTTAATGTTTCTGTTTGCGTATGCTGCTTCACCACATCCGGGTTCCAACAAGATGTAGAGACCTTAAAATTGTGAATGGTCAGGAATNAAGTTCGCCTGTTGAAAATTCACCTGTAGTTGATCATCAGATCCCCTCGGCCGTGTGTACTCCGTCCATGTAACACATTTTTAATGTTTCTGTTTGCGTATGCTGCTTCACCACATCCGGGTTCCAACAAGATGTAGAGACCTTAAAATTGTGAATGGTCAGGAATGCGCAATCTAGAGAAGGGCACGTGAACATCTGCGTCTGTTAGAGAGTGATAATCGCTGGGACGAAACCATGGAGGAAGACGTGCAGTGCCGGTCACCAGCCAAATTAAGGGAACTCTATGCAACCCTTATATCATCTTATGGCCTTAGCAATCCCCAACAGTTGTGGGATAAGTACAAAGAGTTCATGGCGGAAGAAATTTTGCAACGGCTATAGCTGACACACGTGGACATGACATTTATTGAAAACATGTATAACAAAGCCCTTATAAAAATTGAAGATAAAATAATGGTAATTGTAGGAAAAATTGTAAGAGATTTCGGAGTGATTAGCCCTCCACGATCAAATGCAAGTGACTTAAATGATTAAACTCTGCAGGATATACGGAACAATACATACATTATGCGAGGAATGGTTTTATTACTGGCTGGTGACTTCCGACAAACTGTACCAATGATTCAGAGGGACACACCTGCAGATTAAATCAATGCCTGTCTTAAGTCGTCAAGCTAATGGGCAAATGTCTAGAAATTTAGCTTGAGGACAAATATGAAAGTGCACCCCTGTAGAGGTCCTGAGTTGTCTATAGTTGTCAGGTGTGCGCTCACATAAGCTCCAATTAAAATTAGTCTTTCCGGTCATGCTTAAAAAATTTAGATTCACCACGATTATGTTACATGAGGAGGCTTCGCGACACACAACTTGGGTGGAACATAGTTGGTGCCAATATTCTGACGAGTAAGAAAAAAAAAGAGAACCTAATCACCCCTCGGAACACTATAATCCCCACAGTTCTCCCGTTCCAATTCAAAAGGTTTCAATTCCCTTTCAAGCTAAGTTTTGCTATTACAGTATACAAAGCGCAAGGTCAAACATTACTGGTAGCGAGGGTGCACTTGGAAAAACCGTGCTTCTCACATGGCCAGCTCTAAGTCGCATGTTCGCTTTTCCCAATGCCCAAAATCTCCATATCTTGGCGCCAGATGGAAAGACTTACAACATCATGTACAGTGACGTCCTAAAATAGTGCCCTGTTTTGTGTTTATGATCAGTGTCTGTCTACTAACAAAAACCGTTATAGCTCCGTATAAATTTGTTTCTGTAACCACGCGATCGTTGTCGCGGGTAAAAGCTTTATATCTATAATAGAGTAACACTAATAAGCGTGCCACTTTGTGTACAAAAAAGTCGTGTGATTAAATATATGTCTTTAGTTTAGAAAAAGAAAAATCAACAAATTGCTTTATGCAAAATATAAAAACTTTAAAATAAAAGTNGAAAAAGAAAAATCAACAAATTGCTTTATGCAAAATATAAAAACTTTAAAATAAAAGTACTGTTATTATATTTAAAATATTTATCTAATGGTCATTTATATCATAATAACAGTATGCAAAGATAAACTTTATTAAAGAAACCTAAACAATAACTTTGTAGTCTACGCGAGAGGAGCCGCGGGCACAGCTAGTACATTTATATGTGATCAGTGTGACCACCGTGAGCGGGCCGGACGACATTTACGCGAAAATCAAACTCGCTCCACGCTCTTGTCAGCATGACCGGTGTTACATTTTCGATGCCATTCGTAACTTGTAGATTGAGGTGGTGAGGAGGTAACGAGCTTACATTCGACACGACTATATTAAGGGGAATCTCTATGTTTCCTATATTGTGCGATTCTCCATTGGCACCTAGCTGTTCGTGGATACATGAACGAGTCATTTCCGCAACTCTAAATTGGTAGAGGACCTGCTGGTGACCAGGATCTTCGTCACTGGTTCCCAAGAAGCCCGGATCTTACCCCGTGCGATTTTTTCTATGGGGGTACATAAATTGTTTCATCCACCATTGCCGGCTAACAGTGGCTACCTCAAAACGAGAATTACAGACGCCATCCAAACTGTAACACCGGATATGCTGACAAGAGTGTGAAACGAGATAGATTATCACGTAGATGTCGTTTGGGCCGCTCGTGATAGTAACATTGAACATTTATGAACGTATGGTAAACGATTTTCAAGGTTCTACAGTTCACTTGATTGGTCAAAGTTTTGATATTATAGACATTCAAATTTCGGGTATTCTCTTATACTCACCCGGTAATACGTTGCTGCTATTCTCAAACCCGATTACAAGACCGTTCACTATTGGCAACAGTGCACTATGAAAGGCAATTAAAATTGTGATGGTTGTAGGAACAATCCAAGTATTGTTGAAGTGTTCTGTGTAGGCACTATCTGTTTGGTAGCAGGAATGCTGTGCTCTGCTCTAACTGCCACATATATAGAAGGGAATACAANTATACAGAAGGGAATACAATCGCAGACAGGAATGACACAAACAGTACTGTCTGTATAACTATCTATATTAACAATATTTTATGTTACCTACAACCCAACTGATGGCTGTCCCTATATTTACAGTATACATGGTCCCTACAGACATACCGTTTCTCAGCGTCTGAATTACTTTTTAGTAAAATTTAACAGTGGGCGATTCAAAGCTTGTTAACTAGATCATGTAGTTGTGTATAATTAAATTTGGATTACTAGTCATTAGCTATAGACTTTAAAAATAATAACATTCTATTTTCTGTATATTTCAGGCGTTAACANGACATTTCTCTGCTGATAATATAAACATTATTGGATTTATTAAATTAAATATTTGGATCAGTATTGAAAAAAAATGAAGGCTTTAATTGTAATTAATAAATAACACCATTTTTTAAATAATAATTATAATAAATGATAATTTTTATGGATTTTCAAGGTTCTACAGTTCACTTGATTGGTCAAAGTTATGATATTATAGACATTCAAATTTCGGGTATTCTCTTATACTCACCCAGTAATATGTTGCTGCTATTCTCAAACCCGATTACAAGACGCAAGTGATAACCGTTGTCACGTAATACATTCCGTTTTAAAATTGTGATGGTTGTAGGAACAATCCAAGTATTGTTGAAGTGTTCTGTGGAGGTACTATCTGTTTGGTAGCAGGAATGCTGTGCTCTGCTCTAACTACCATAANAGTATTGTTGAAGTGTTCTGTGGAGGTACTATCTGTTTGGTAGCAGGAATGCTGTGCTCTGCTCTAACTACCATAAATACAGAAGGGAATACAATCGCAGACAGGAATGACACAAACAGTACTGTCTGTATAACTATCTATATTAACAATATTTTAGGTTACCTACAACCCAAATGATGGCTGTCCCTATATTTACAGTATACATGGTCCCTACAGACATACCGTTTCTCAGCGTCTGAATTACTTTTTAGTAAAATTTAACAGTGGGCGATTCAAAGCTTGTTAACTAGATCATGTAGTTGTGTATAATTATATTTGGATTACTAGTCATTAGCTATAGACTTTAAAAATAATAACATTCTATTTTCTGTTTATTTCAAGCGTTAACANATTTGGATTACTAGTCATTAGCTATAGACTTTAAAAATAATAACATTCTATTTTCTGTATATTTCAGGCGTTAACATGCACATGATTGTTCAAAAAAGTAGTTTCTGAATTTCCTTAGTCATGTGTGCTGGTGAAATTAAGTAGCCTAAACGTTCTCTACAGGACTTGTTATTCCCTGAATGAGCAGGTTGACACTGTGTTACTTACGTAACAAAAACATTGCCTATTGCATACACCAATATTCCTAAATATTCTACGAAGACAGTAACTTATCTTCTGTTATATCTTCGTGACATGTTCGACTTTTCCTAATGAATCTAACTAAAGGTTGCTACAGATTTACTAAGGTTGGGTGCAAGGCACATGAGCTGCTTGTGTGAATGTTTCTTTGATACAAATGCTCAAGAACAGTTGGTTACGTCACTCTTGCACTAAACATGCAACTGACCAGGTACGTTATACCATAAATAACACGACAGGAGTACAAAGACGTGGATACCCAGCAAAAAGATTAGAACATGATCAGACNGTTATACCATAAATAACACGACAGGAGTACAAAGACGTGGATACCCAGCAAAAAGATTAGAACATGATCAGACAAGTATCGTTATCTCAAGCTCACCGACTTAGAAAAATTACAAAGCTGATAATGCTGCAATCTAGGAGAACGCGTCACGNGTATCGTTATCTCAAGCTCACCGACTTAGAAAAATTACAAAGCTGATAATGCTGCAATCTAGGAGAACGCGTCACGACACAGCAGAAATAGTGTCACTTGTCCAACAAAAATTGAGTTTATGTCAGCCTTAAATAAAAACCGCTCTACCTACTTCGGTCGGAGAAAGTTAACTGACATCTTTGCAGTATATACAACCTGTAATGTAGCGACCCGGAGACCACTTTCTAAGGAATACGTCTAACTGTCAAGAAGATATAACCGAAGAAGGAGATTTACTTTCGTAAAATATTCAGGANACTTTCTAAGGAATACGTCTAACTGTCAAGAAGATATAACCGAAGAAGGAGATTTACTTTCGTAAAATATTCAGGAATGTTGTTAAACGCAATACAGAAGCAGCTTAACTAGTGTATGTATTTGTTAGACGAGTTATACAGTGCCAAGGAATTTATATTTTACTGTGTTTTTTATAAATCCTGTTTGCAGAGTATGACTGCTCCTGGTAGTGTTGTATTGGAAATGTGTTTTTTTTTNACTGTGTTTTTTATAAATCCTGTTTGCAGAGTATGACTGCTCCTGGTAGTGTTGTATTGGAAATGTGTTTTTTTTGTAGGTCTCACTACAGGTATGCGGCTTTTTATACTAATATAATCCGATTTTATGTTCGTGATATTACANTGTGTTTTTTTTTGTAGGTCTCACTACAGGTATGAGGCTTTTTATACTAATATAATCCGATTTTATGTTCGTGATGTTACATGTATGAAGACTTTCGCTATAAGTTAATGTGTTATGAATCAGAATGATGATATTAATTTTGGACAAGCTCCTGTGTTGTATTCACGGAAAAAGTTATATTTAATTTAGAGGATGACATTTAGATGTTTGGTACATTGATTAAAGTACGGATGAAGCTTATGTTTTAGGTAATGCACAGATTTAGTTTATTGCATAGATGCCAATAAAGTTGTTCAGACCCCGGATCGGATCAGTGGTTTTTATTTTAGGCTGACATAACTACAACCTGTTTTCTTAGAGTAAATGAGTGNCAGACCCCGGATCGGATCAGTGGTTTTTATTTTAGGCTGACATAACTACAACCTGTTTTCTTAGAGTAAATGAGTATAATGTTGCATGAGTTACAGCTGCTGCCGAATCTGTTTCCGCCCTGTCCGGCATACACAGCGGAGATGGCAAAAGTGAACTGCTCCATTGACTACCAGAGATTCAGGAGCCAGTTGGGCTACGTGGATGATATCTCCAGGAATCTTACTGGACTGGATGCTCGGTCACTCTATTTCATCCTTTTTACCAAGGTTTTATTTTTTGTCAACATCATATGAATCTATAATTTAGTACTTATTTTTGATAGTGAAAATTTATTGATCCATTAGNTTTATTTTTTGTCAACATCATATGAATCTATAATTTAGTACTTATTTTTGATAGTGAAAATTTATTGATCCATTAGGAGGAATCGGAAAATGCGCTAACGTTATGAACTTAGTGTCAAATTAGACTATACAATTAACTTTCAAACTTGCATTACGTTTGTAAATCACATTCCGGGCTCTAGACACGTCACATAGCATTTGCAAAAAATAGAAAAAAAAAAAAAAAAACATCAGAATTTGAGCTGAAACACGTACATACTGTTAAGACGAAAATTGACAGAGTAATATTTTGTACTAATGTTATCAACATTTTGTAATGACATTTAAAATTGTAACTGTCCTGTAGACAATAATACAAAAACACAAGAAGAAAAGCACAAATTAAAGTACATTCACTGGAAAAAACATTCGTTGTATTCATGTTATGCACTTTGGACACTATATATAAAATCATTGTTTTAATAAGATTTTTAATGGGAANACATTCGTTGTATTCATGTTATGCACTTTGGACACTATATATAAAATCATTGTTTTAATAAGATTTTTAATGGGAATTTTTTTGCATAACCAAGTTATGCCCCTATTTTATGTTAACGTGAATCCGTATTATTTAAATAAATGTCCGTTTTCCTTATTATATTTCTACATTTCTTTGTTTTCTAACATTTCGTTATTCGTGTAAAATTTTTTTTTTCGGAAAACTGCTTTTGTGCGACCTGGCGTGTTTTATTTTCAAAGAAACNTTCGTTATTCGTGTAAAATTTTTTTTTTCGGAAAACTGCTTTTGTGCGACCTGGCGTGTTTTATTTTCAAAGAAAAGCCAGGCTAATAAACTTAAACCACTAAGCATAGAAAATAATTTATATATTTTTTAATGTATAAATGCAATGTTGACTGAACATAACGGAAATAACCAATCACCATCTGTTATGTTCACAACAGTGCCTCAACACACGAAAAACAAAAGACGTTCCAAATATGTGTTTACATTTTGTAATTCTTAATAAGATTTAAAAATTAAAATTTTTATTTACATGAAGTTTTTTTTCTATTAGTAAATTTATATTCGTTGTACAATGCTGGCCTAACAAAGGTTTACACTACATACCAAACGTCTACTGTATGTTTTTCAAGTGACCAACGCTTAACAAACGAAGTACATTTTAAAATAAGATACCGTTTGTGTGCTAAAGATGTTGACTTTAANCAAGTGACCAACGCTTAACAAACGAAGTACATTTTAAAATAAGATACCGTTTGTGTGCTAAAGATGTTGACTTTAAACAATCATTAAAATTTCTTGTGTTATTTCATTCGATATATCACAATATTAGCCTTGTTGGCATAGTTTTGGTTACACAATGTTGGCCCAACATAACAATTGGTTCAATTTACCAATTTTTGTATTACCAACGTTGACGCAACATATAAACAAATTATAATGTTTTAAAGAGAAATATTGCAGGTCATTAAGTACATTCATATTATATAAAATTCTATAATGTGGCATTTTTATCATTCCAAAATGTTATTCCATTATTTAACATGGCCAACATTGGACCGCCAAAAAATAACACACCTATTACCTAACCATTTAAAGTAAGACTTGTGATAGTTTATTATACTTTCTGATTTAGTGACATTATTTTAAGAGTGTGCCAAATAAGCTCGTAACTTTTCCTTGGCGGCAAATATTAGTTTGCTTTTTCCGTTGTACCAACGCTGTGTTAATGTGTAGGCTCCAACTGAACGTATAGCCAACCTCACCAATCAAGCACGAACGTTGTGCCAACGCAGGTTGCTACTGGGTATTTNGCTCCAACTGAACGTATAGCCAACCTCACCAATCAAGCACGAACGTTGTGCCAACGCAGGTTGCTACTGGGTATTTTCGCTCAGTGTCAGGAATCGCTGAGAGTAATCATGCGACCAGCTTGGAATTTTCTGAGCTTGAATCTCACGGCAGAGCTTCACCATGTAAGCAGAATGCCACGTCATTGTTTCGTATGTGAGAGTTGTCGTGGAAGCCTGAGTTTAGGAGCTGGTCCTAGGAGGCTTATCCCTGCAATGAACTGGATTAAATAGTCCGGTGGAAGTNTGGAAGCCTGAGTTTAGGAGCTGGTCCTAGGAGGCTTATCCCTGCAATGAACTGGATTAAATAGTCCGGTGGAAGTTACAGTGATATACATGTACAGACTCGGCACGTGTCTAGACTCGGACTGTCAGAGACTGCCTTGGTAGTCAGCACAGTTACCGTGGAAGACTCACGTGCTTCATTGTCATTGGTTGTTCCCCGAGGGACCGAGGTGGTGTAATGGCAAATCTACTCGCCTCCCATAAAGGCGAACCAGGTTCGATTACCCGTGGGGGTCACATAAGGATTTTTGCATGTGGGAATCGTTCCGGATGATGCCACACGTCGACGAGTTTTCTCGGGGATCTCCCGTTTCCCCCGCCTATTCCTTCTAGCGCTGCTCTACACTTAACTCAGTTCACCCTCATCGGAACTCAATACCTCGATGCTTGTGCTGCCAGAATCTCTCCACTTCACTCCATTCCACCGAGAGTGGTTTTAATAAGACTTGCAATTTCAATAAATATATTGGTCGATACCAAAACAAATGCCTTTTTAGTTGTTTGACACTAGGGGAGAATATCCCATCGCACCACGCACATTGGGGCAAATATGAATTAATTAAGCAAGGTATGAAAATTACTTTATGGTAAAAATGTTCTGAAGATTGTTGGCATTTGGAATTTATCCAGAAACATTTTGGAGATGTTCTTACTGATTTTAAAATTTTGCGTTTAAAACTTTGAGTATTTACATATGGGTATTTTGTTGCTTGTCTAGTTAAATTTCTTGTACACATCTCTCTGTGTTTTTCCAAGAGGAACTGGCAAACCAACAGGTCACTGTGTTGACACACACTCCAAACTCACTTAATCACGCACCATTAGTTTTCTTAATATTTCCCACTTGAAAGNGGTCACTGTGTTGACACACACTCCAAACTCACTTAATCACGCACCATTAGTTTTCTTAATATTTCCCACTTGAAAGGTTAGCTACTTTGGCGTAGATTTAAGACGGACGAGGAGACAATCACTGCCACAAGAGAAGAAGTACAGTTTCTCNAGGTTAGCTACTTTGGCGTAGATTTAAGACGGACGAGGAGACAATCACTGCCACAAGAGAAGAAGTACAGTTTCTCCCTGCCTAAATATTTCAGCAGTTTTTCCAACATCCATAACAATGCTGGTAGACGCACATAGCAGTGAACGGTGGTTATCTTGAGGTACNTTTCAGCAGTTTTTCCAACATCCATAACAATGCTGGTAGACGCACATAGCAGTGAACGGTGGTTATCTTGAGGTACGGTATGCAACTGTATAAGTGTACACTTTGATGCGTGCCTACTTACACTCGGGGCGTAAGTACACCAACTTATATAANGGTATGCAACTGTATAAGTGTACACTTTGATGCGTGCCTACTTACACTCGGGGCGTAAGTACACCAACTTATATAAGCTCTTCTTGTGTGTATGTCATGGAAGTACTAATTGACGTAATAGTTCAGTTACTATCAACAACGTACGTGACCTGCTAATTACCGGTGTTGTGACTGTTTCCTTGCTTACAGGACTACCATGGACAGCCACTTCCCTCCTGGAGCCAGAGATTGTACCCTGAGCCTCTGTCCAGCTACGACAATCAGATCATGATTTTCCGCTCGGTCAGCACCCTGAAAAGTCGCAGGATGTTTATCGGTGAGTTACAAACACCATTCTGAATCAACGACTTAGAATGTCCTTAGTGTCCGTCGTCTTGATCAAGCTGTTGTATATATAGCATATCAGTTTAATAAACCAAAAGTATCTTCTTAAGAAATGTTTTAATAACATCTTCTGATTTACTTATTAGTAGGTGGCCGATCAGTTACGTGAAGTTGACTGAGCTAATAGGTTATAAACAGAGTGCAGGTCCTGAGTTTGAATTATGAATATGCAAGAGTGAGGGTGTTCTTTTTCAGCATATCATTTTAGCATGCACATGACTGTTACTATCCTAAGATCACAAAACCGGTTCGGGAATAAAAACAATAACACTTTTGAGTTCTAAATCTTTGTTCAAAAACACAGATAATAATTTGTTGAAAAATATTTGTCACTAAATTACAATAAATGTAACTTGGTTTGTTATGGCAACCTGCCAGTACAATATAACAGAATCCTGCTGACCTCATTGTTCATTCAAGTTGTTTTACCCTTGTAAGTGAAACTATCATCAGAAATCCCATTCGTATGAATACTATTTTACTATTTTGTTAACTTTGGCCAACAGATGTGTGATTAACCAAGAACACCATGCTAGGCCGGAGTTTGATCNTATTTTACTATTTTGTTAACTTTGGCCAACAGATGTGTGATTAACCAAGAACACCATGCTAGGCCGGAGTTTGATCTAAGAGATGAATAAACCATCAAAACTGTCCTGTGATTATAGCCCGGGATCTAAGAATGATTTCGGACCATATACAATGCAGTCTCGATTCCTTCAGTATATTGGGGATTATATTTGTCATGTGACCCACTGTCTACTGGAGGGTGCACAGTACATCTCTGGTAGACAACGTCAGTATGAAGAGGCGCTCTCATCCTTGGGCTTTTACTATAGCGTGTGTTTCGGTTACACGAGAACATATAGGCCTAACGTGAAAGTTTGATGATANCATCCTTGGGCTTTTACTATAGCGTGTGTTTCGGTTACACGAGAACATATAGGCTTAACGTGAAAGTTTGATGATATTGCTCTGTAGGTCAAGATTCCCAATGACGTTTAGCAGTATTTAACTATTTTGATGCATCCATCCTTGCATTGCCGTATCTTATTGCAAGAGAATTGCGGATCATCAGTACCAGAGAAGCTGTAATCTCATAGGGTCGCTGACACGAAGACATATTCTCCCACGCGGACCACAAGCAGTAATGACAGACAAGTAGCAAAACTGTTCAAGGCAGGTTTGATTCTTACAAATCCCTCATTTTAGTGAAAAAAGGTTTTTTTTTCAAATAAGGATGTCTTTTTTGAAAACGTAAGGCTAAGTTCGCCATATTGGTCTATGTTGAAAAACTTTTTAAAACGGATGCATAATTTATACTCAAAAATACATTTGGAAAAAAGTAGAGGATCCTCGTTCAGTGCCTAACGCCATCTGAGTAGTGAATAAATTTTGTTAGAAAAACAAGTTTTCAAAACTTTGGAAATAATATAAATTAAGGAAATTCGTATATTAAACTTGAACACTTAGATAAAGTATAGACAGATTATAATATAACTTCACACTGTTACCACTTATCTCTCCCAAGTTTTTATTAACTACAAAATATTNAGTATAGACAGATTATAATATAACTTCACACTGTTACCACTTATCTCTCCCAAGTTTTTATTAACTACAAAATATCTCGAAAGCACACATCACTCAGGCTCCATAAAGTGAATCATGTCAAATGTGATTTTTTTACAAACAAATCGCAGACTTCAGAGCTTTTCCTTATTTACTTCAAAAAATTTTTCTAATTTATTTTTATCGATTTCTCCACTTTTTATTAATGCGTATGTATTATATAGGTTTCCTGTCAATTGAAATGTAATGGTAAAATTTTTGGGGAATAGATTGGATTGAACTTAGGAATCACTGTGTGGATTAACATTACGTTTACTGAGCACATGTTGTAAGTACCAGTTTCATATGGTCTTTATTGAAATTAACAGTAAATGTATGCTTGTTCCAGAAATGTAACAAATTAAAGATATACCATACCTTACTTAGAATTTATCTGGTAGAAAGACAAGATGTGTCATTAAATGCATAATTGAAGCACTTTTATAATAGCATATAGGAGTATTCTCCATGTCAGCTCACACTTATGTAAGGATGAATTAATCTATTTTATTGCACTATTTCGCCAGATATGGTTATGATTCAATTATGACATTGGTGCAATATAATTGGCACGTTACCTTGTGAAGGACCAGGATTTCTGGACGTAAGACATGCAATACAACGAAAAGAGAAAAAGANGTTACCTTGTGAAGGACCAGGATTTCTGGACGTAAGACATGCAATACAACGAAAAGAGAAAAAGAAAAATTAAAAACTTCAGAAATATAGTTGTATGTAGAAGGATGTTAAGATATAATGGAGATACAATTTTTCAATAGATAAGTATGACACCAAAGAGAAAAAAATGTTCTATTAAAATAACTTCAACAGATATATTACTTAAGAGACTAGTCAATTTGGTGTGGTTACTAAAAAAGAATGAATATGTTCGATTATGATTACAAGCAACACATAAAATAATGTTATTTGTTGTTGACAGATGCGAGTTTCAGTGATGCGAATAAATGTACAACAGAAAAAGAAAAAATATTGCCAGTTTTCATGACATCCGTAAGACCATATCATGCTTTATATCNAATAAATGTACAACAGAAAAAGAAAAAATATTGCCAGTTTTCATGACATCCGTAAGACCATATCATGCTTTATATCGTATGCATATGCATATACTGCCACTGGTATTTTATACACATATGTATATTGATTTCAGTATAATCTTCAACCATCTATTTCTAAAACTGAAATTGTATCTGAACCTCTTTAGTAAGACGTCCACCTTCAACATAACATTTTCAACGTGGTCGCGTTTACATTTCAGAACTCTGTAGTCAAATAGGTTTACAGTATAAATAGTGCTATTATTATATTAATTAAAAAAAAGGATTTCTTAGCAGTTATTAAAAATTATGCATGGATCTCACGTTCCTTTGTTGTTGCTGATTTATTAATAATTTGTGAACATTTGAAATATTATACGAAGACATCCTATCTGATCATGCAGGTGACGGTATTACAATAAATAGTTAACGCGTCTTTAGAATATGTTTGAGCATTGCTGATTGTCAGTGAGAACAAACCACTAATATGTGGGACAATGGTAGTGACAATATTCTCTGTAAAACAGGCAAGCTGGTGCTCCAGATATTGGAAAACATGCGGATGAAGATAGAAGGAACACTGAATCCAGAAAGGAAGCTGTTTGCGTATGCCAACCAGGACATGGTTCTTCTGACACTATTGTCAGCAATGAACGTGTGGGATGGCGACTTTCCACATTATTCCTCCTGTCTGTTNACATGGTTCTTCTGACACTATTGTCAGCAATGAACGTGTGGGATGGCGACTTTCCACATTATTCCTCCTGTCTGTTAGTTGAACTGCGGCTCAACAAACACAATCAGCACGTCGTCACGGTAAGTCACTGCATTCGGAACGTAATGGACATTTTGGCCCAGTGAACTGTAGTCTCTACCTTAGTACCGAACTCATTATCTTTTGTGGAACTGTCCTTTACTTTGTGCATTGATTTCACCGAAGTCCTCAACTTAGTTAAGAGACTTTTTTTATTTTANTTGTGGAACTGTCCTTTACTTTGTGCATTGATTTCACCGAAGTCCTCAACTTAGTTAAGAGACTTTTTTTATTTTAGGTGTTCTGCACAGTTCCTAGATTATCGCTTGGTCTTTACTTTCCCGCGTAAATAAACTATGGCCAACATTATATTCAGTGATAAGAGGAGTGAAAAGTGTAGAGTGGTTCCTAACATTTTAGTCTTGAGAGCCGAGGATTAGTGTTGTCATTGACAAGTGAAAACTTAATGGAAACTCTAAACCCAAGGAACGCAATGGTAGTTCCCAGTAGTAACATAGAGAATGGTGAGCTCTGACCCTTGTTGTGTGGACTAGTCGTCAGAATGTCGTGTCAGAGATTGCCAAACACTGCAGTCGTAGCTCACGTAGAGGCAACAGGTGAGAATCTCCGTGATGTTTTACCATAATCGCTAATATACAAGTTTTTTCAGTAAAATTTACTCTCTACTGAAATTAGAAGTGTTTCGAATTGATTCGTTGACTTTTTTAGATGATTNAGTTTTTTCAGTAAAATTTACTCTCTACTGAAATTAGAAGTGTTTCGAATTGATTCGTTGACTTTTTTAGATGATTACCCCATAATAGGGTAATCGGAAATTCCTTCTTCACGCCATTGAGCATATTATTTAAGCCTATCTCCAGTACTCGTAGTGATGGCATTCTTCTAGTTGTGAGGTGCTTCATAATATATAGCATACTTCAATTGCAAGATAAGGGCCTATCTTACTGCAAAAAGTTTCAGCTAATTGGATATAACTTCTGTCTTGAGTAATTCTAAAATCATGTGCGGCATTGTGTTATCTACTCCGGAGACATCGAACAATGATGAAAAAACCAACTGGAAGTCTGTGATGTTTCGATATATAAATGTTGTGAACGGTGTAAAGCTGAATATTATTATAATTCAGTTTTATAATATTCAGCACCATTCTTTCCTTCGAATCTGTTATCAATTCGTAACTCACTCGTCATTTTTCAAAGAATGGCGATTCCGATAGTCACTTGTATATGTCATCATCAGGAATTCCTTGCTTTCGATTTTTACTCCGTCTTCCAGTTCTTACCCTCTTCGCCCATAAATCGGCAGGCATCAAATAAGCCAAGACTAGGGGAGATTAGTTGGCCAGCGTTCTGTAAGCTCTTATTGTGGTCAGCAGTGCCACCAACTGAGCACTGATATACTTCCTTGAGGGGCCACAAAAGTTCGGCTCTTTTGTGCCATAATATTGCATCATACGAGATAGTTGCCTTAAATAAAGATCTCAATATTGTCCACAACATATTTTAATTGAAAGCCCAACTTGTATTTCTAATCCTTTTTTACTTTTATACTGCCAGAATGGCATTCCTCGAAACTTACTCAATAAGTTCGAGGTACCTCATCTTGTCAGTCATGATTACTGCTAAGTACTGGAACCCATGCACATTATCCACTGCTTCGCCATAGAAACGCACAGTTGGCGGTCTTTGCAATTTGCGTTTTTAAAGCGGTGTATTAATATATGCTGTGGAGAACCTTAACTTGATCTTTATCATACACAATTAATCTTATTNCGTTTTTAAAGCGGTGTATTAATATATGCTGTGGAGAACCTTAACTTGATCTTTATCATACACAATTAATCTTATTAATCATCTTTGCTACTACTCTACTGGTTATGTGTGCTTGCAGGTGTCGTACAAGAAAGGCGCATCACAGCCGCCACAACTGCTGCACTTACCTGGTTGTCGCACTGCAGCCTGCTCCTTCCAGGAGTTCATGGCTTCTCTAGCGCCTGAGGTCTTCAACGAGGCTGAGTGTTATGGCGAGTCCACAGTGCTGAACACTTCTGTTGCGAATCTTCCTGACAATCGCGAGCGTCAAGTCTTCTCTCTGACATACGCCCCTTAGTTTCCGTAACGCGAGGCTAGCGACACATCCACGTGTTAAGTGATGCATTCACAATACATTGTAGTCTGACTTCTGATACTGGTTCCACCTTGAACCCCAGTAATTGTTTATATATAAACATATATTAGATATAATATGTTATTAAAATTGAAAATTATATATTTATATTTTTCTAAGTACAGTTAATTAACCAAGCATAAAATTGATTAAATTTCTTTATTCAGTGATTTTCCATAATGGAGGTCATCCATTTTCATTTTTAACCAAGAGTTCGTTTTAAAATATGACAAATTTTTCTTTCCGCTAGTGGTCGTGATGTCATACACATCTCAGTCACTGAGGAACTGGAGGATACGTAAACCCAACCAACGTGGACTCTTTAAATTACTGCTATGGATTGGTACCAGCCTGCATTTTATATCAGTATTAAATTTATTTTATTCTCAGGGTCACACTTAAATTACGCTATACGCTTTTAAGAAGTGTTCCTTAATTCAGTAATATATATTGAATGTCTGAGAGAATGGCTTAAGTATAAGTGAATCAGTAAAACGTATATCGATAGAACCAATAAGCATATATCAAACAATGTATCTTTCATTCACAAAGTAATGTGAATAGTAAGTTATAACACAAACAAGACAATCGCAAGTGGCCAAGCATATACTTGTATCGTGGTTGGTGTAGTATCACCAGATTACCGAACGATAATTCAGTGGAACATTGTGCAGAAACTAACAATAGGCAACAGTGTATATTTAGTTATAGGTGTGAATATACAGTCTATCAATATTAAATAGTTTGTTTTTTCAGTTTTTACTTCAGAATGTAAGTAAAGTTTTACCGTAATTTCATTTTATCTAGTGTAAGTATAATATAAATTAGTATTTTCATTGTAAGGGATAAGTAAATATATCTGTAATTATTTTATAAAGGCTTACGCATTTTTATTTGTGTTTTATTACTAAAAATTTGCATTTTAAAACTCGTTTAAGGTAGAGAAAATATAAAAAAAAAAACACTCTATTCATATGCAATGTTGAAAAGTGGGTTTTCTAACTTTTGCTCTATGATCGGGTGTGTGTTTTCTTTTTGTTTCTAATCCTTATCGCAGACAGCTTCAAATTTTCTAAAACATCATATAAACTTGAATAAAAACACTATGCTAATTAAGGCATTGGTTTTTTAATTAATAATAATATGACTGCTTAGAACTTCAAAAGCATGTAACACCTAGATATAAAAATAATTTGTCCTCACATTGTGGGATCGTAATATTTTTGGAAAAATAATTACATACTGTGATCCTTATTCTATAAAATAATTGTGTGTCACTATCCGTAGTTTATGACTAAACGTTTCTTGACAATAAGAAACAGGTATAAACAGTCAGAGAGAAGATGAAAATCCAACTGCTCTGAAAATGTTACCATTCTTAAAAACACCGTAAAAATATGGCAGNACTGAAAATGTTACAATTCTTAAAAACACCGTAAAAATATGGCAGGGTTTACCAACATTGAATAAAAATTTACACTACTTATAACAAACTCTNTCTGAAAATGTTACCATTCTTAAAAACACCGTAAAAATATGGCAGGGTTTACCAACATTGAATAAAAATTTACACTACTTATAACAAACTCTATTTTGCAACTCCTATCATGTAGGACGCTATCCCTCCAAAGTGCTACGTGGAGATGTAACTATGGAAGAACTTCATTTGTAGCTCCGGTTTTATTGTGGCACCATTTATAAGCTTTTTGAGCTACTTGTTTGAAACCTGTTATTATAACTGCTCTCAAAAATACCTAACTAAGATTTACAATAATAGTATACATTTTTTGTTTCTTTTCCTCAAAAATAAGGAAAACCTTTTTTGATACAGTTATATACGATATTTTCAGTAATTGAGTTTTATACAGTCCATTTTGTAGTTTTTAAATTAAATATAATTTTTATTAAAAAGTGTTTAGTTAAGAGTATTCATGTTTTTTTATGTCTCTAGCCTTCCATATTGGATACACCATCAAATTTATTAGCATGTGCATACTACACCTACTTCATGACTTCTATTATATGATGACGCCAACCTTTTATATCGTTTAATATGCAACTTTGCCATTCCCAAAGCTGAATTTCATTTCCTTTCGTCGTTTATATACACTCCCGCTAGCAAATGCACATTATCCTTGTTTACTTTGACGATCTCGGCTCCATGTGGTGGATAGTACCCAACTCTCCCCTTCCTATCTGTATCTAAACCTCTTGCCTCCGCCTTCTCTTGACCATCTCCTACACCGCTTCTCATTCCCCTTCTAACCCTACCTTCGTCCTACAACTTGTTGTTTGTTCTGATATCACGTCTAGCCGTTAACCGTCGTATATCACTTGTGGTGTTGCAAACGGATTAACTTATACGCTTCGTATTTGTGCCTGTACCCTACTGTGCCTTATCGTATCCATTCCCATGAATACTCTAAAACATAGCTTTTTACACTCTTCTTTGCCATCGCCAAACCTTTCTTAGAATCACATCACATCCATTTACATGGTAGCACTGCCCCTATCGTAACCCGTTATAAGACCTGTTTCCATTCCCGAACTGTTTAATCTTAGCCTGTAGCCTATACTCCGTCATGGATTTCCTTTCTACAAAGACTTTCTCTTTTCCTCCTTCCCTAAATAAATTTTGCTGCGTTAAAACTCATGAATCATGTAATAAATTGCATTGATTCTTGACATGTACCTTGTTACATTAGACTGCTGTAATTTTTTGTTCAACCTACGAATTATCATATATATATATATATATATATATATATATATATATATATGTGTGTGTGTGCATATAAACAAACACAGAAGCACAGACTTGTCTGCCTTTTGCGGATCATTGTACTACTCCGTGGAATTTTGCAGTCCTCATACTTCATATAAATATTTGTAGAATGTACGTTTAATAAAGTTAATATACAATTCATGAGGTTTTAGATACTCTGATAAGTTGTTAGCTTCCTTTTATGAGAACTGTTTGTGAATTGTTACAATGGCAGCATAGAGAGTCAACAACCGTCAGTGGCTGTCTTGGTAAGAAAACACAAGGCTGTAGAAAATACTAAGACAATGTACTGGGATCTTCTTCAATAACATGCTGCCTCAGTGGTATAGTGGTTAGACCTCCTTAACCAAGAGGTAGCTACTGTGGCTCCCAGCTGATCCAAACAGGCACTTTCTTAAGCAGACAGCCGTTGTGAACGTAGCTATTGGCAGTCANTACTGTGGCTCCCAGCTGATCCAAACAGGCACTTTCTTAAGCAGACAGCCGTTGTGAACGTAGCTATTGGCAGTCATGTTTACTCCGGGTGCTCTGGTTTCATTGACCCTAGCATTCCGCTGTTGATCTAGCTTGACCTAGCCTCACTCTAATCCTCTCAGGCAGAAGTAGAGCGTCTTATAATGCAGCACTGAATCCGCTTGTACAACATGTAGAGTTCACTGTAAGGTAGTACACAAACTGCTGAAATGGTCAGGAAAGATTAATGTAAGTTGTATGTGAAAGAAGAAAGCATACAATCTGTAACACTGGAAAATAGTTAGCTAAAATTTGCTTACTTAGACGTTTAAAAAAATCGAATTTATGTTAAACTACTTTAAATCTAAATGTGGTCTTATTTTCATTCCAGAGCATCAGAAAGTACATTTTGCAAGGAACCTTTATCAATCAAGACGATGATCATAAATACTTTAATTGTGTGTAATAAAAATTAATAACAATGTTTAAAATTTTTATGAAAATTAATCCATTTCAATTACTCAAGTCATTGTTTTTATAAATGAAATTGATTTGCATACATTCATAAATCGAATGTGCATAAAGTCAAAATTATGTGTAAATATAATTACCAATTTTAGTTACATACAAATACGGTAGTTACGTATTATAATAATCTTGTTAGATAACGTTTTTCCTTTAAAACAATGTTTTTTCTAAACATTCAGAATGGAAAAACGCTTAAATTATAATTTCAAATAACCTGTTATTATTTTATTTTTTAATACATTTATTAAAACATTTCCAGAAAGTGTTATTTAGTGTAACAGATTATATTCTCTCTTCGTTTCTATGCAAAACCGCACTTTTCTGACAATTCTGGTTGTGTGTGTTCTGATTTCTAATGACTTGTGTGTATTCGGATCCGGAGCTACTTTGCAAACCAGTGTTATTCCACCTCACGTGCCGTCTGCATCTTTATCACTCTCTCGCCGCGTTATTGAATGAGAGCTTTCATCAGACGCAGTGGTGCGGCTCTTCAGGAACATTGAAGTTATATTGAAATGTGACATCCCTTCTCTAATAACCAAGCCCTCTTAACCTTTCCAACGGACTGACTGGCTTATAAGATCACCTTAATCTCGGCGTGTGCTGCCAAATATCTAGTGAGTGTTAATTACAAGACAATGGCGTCACTATTAACTATCAGGTGTGGAATACGAACAGAGAATCCTGTTAAGTAGACGTAGTGCTGAACTGAAATAAAGTGTAAGCCCTTTATCCAGAAAACACTGTATTCTGCAACATATAACGCTAAATAATAAATTTGGGTGCCCGTCGGTTATAAAACATGTTATCTGTATAATGTGAACCATCTTTGTTGGGTGCCTGCCACAGCCGCATGCCCTCATCTGAAATATATTTTAGGTTTTTTTTATTCAGATGCAATAAATCCAACAAGCATGCCTAGTGTTCCAAACCAAAAAAGTTATAATTGAAATAAAATTCGCGGATGTTTAAAATAAAGTATGTTTTGCTTACTTGTTTTATGTTTTCTTCATTCTTGCACATATCCGTTTGCCTTTATGATGTGTAGGTACTTTAGGAACCTCTTTTCCCATTTCAATAACAATACTTTGTAAATTATTAAGTGGTGTTATATCAACAAGTTCATTAGGTCACAGGAAAATATGCAGTGAGTGTTGATATTTTCTGTTTGCTTCAGATAACTCGTCAGTATAAGTTCATTGGAGAGATACGTCAAAACCCTGAAAATAATTGTCTCCATCAACACTGTCTTCATTATTGTTATCGCTAGTTTCTACAGAACTTACACAGCCGTACTTATTTTCTGTTTATTATAAGCCTCACTGATGACATAGGTATTCACATATACTGGTGTTGCATCATTATTTCCCAGTTCGTATTTTTCACTTACATATTCAATAATGTATTTCGCATTTACCCTCTGTACCGAATATTTTATAACACTTGCGTTTGTGTTTCCATATTCTCTTGTGACCTCGTTAAAAAGTGTTTAGCAGGAAGTCATGATGGTATCACATGCTGTATCTGGCAGGCGAAAAAAATACCACTTACAAGCGTTGGTATCTTTTCAACATTTCTCTTAGAAAAAACAACCCATGGCATTTTTCGCAGAGGATTGTTGTTCAAAAAAGACTCCATTTAAACGTTTCTCTCGCGAAGACATAGCAGTGTATTGCAAGCCTCTGTATAAATAGTTTTTTATTAGTGCAGGAGAGAGAGAGAGAGAGAGAGAGAGAGANGCAGTGTATTGCAAGCCTCTGTATAAATAGTTTTTTATTAGTGCAGGAGAGAGAGAGAGAGAGAGAGAGAGAGAGGGTCAATAGAGGTGGAGGGACATACATGTGTATAGAGATATGTATTCGANGAGAGAGAGAGAGAGAGAGAGAGAGAGGGTCAATAGAGGTGGAGGGACATACATGTGTATAGAGATATGTATTCGATGATTACATGTCATTGTGCAAATACAAAACAAATATTTTCGCTCAAATCTTCNATGTGTATAGAGATATGTATTCGATGATTACATGTCATTGTGCAAATACAAAACAAATATTTTCGCTCAAATCTTCGAAACACAAATGCATAAAAATTACCTAATAAAGCAGTAGGAGTTTCTTTTTCATGCAATTCGAGGTATTCTGAATCTTAATACCATTAACAAATAAAAGTAAACTGCACCACAGTCGACGTCAACCAGGCAGAGGACGTTCATACTTAACGTAGAATAAGATTTCATATGTAACAACACAGTGCGCTTAGTAAAATATTGATTGCAGCTAAAACATAGCACTTCCTCTAATCATTTTCAAAAAATTCCTAGTAGATAAACGCAATTGTGCGTTCCCTTACAGCTTTCAATGCAGCTACAATAAATCCAATCCAACAATACACTACAACAAATGACGGAGGAATAGACAAACAAGTACAGCGATGAAACACCCGTGTATTGCACATTTCGTATTCCTTTACAATATTAAACAGAGCGGATTGAAACAATTGTTAGAATTATAATATATCCCAAGACATTAATGTAACGCTTGTGGATATACGTGAATTTCATAGACCTTTTACNATTGTTAGAATTATAATATATCCCAAGACATTAATGTAACGCTTGTGGATATACGTGAATTTCATAGACCTTTTACCACCAAATTAACTAATTCGTAATTATTTAACGTTGTAATAACGTTTTATTTTAATTTAGGCTTACCGTTCAAAATTATTCTGATGACAGCCTTTTCTTTGTTCGTTTGATAGGAAGTGTGCAGAAATGTATAAAATAAATGTTTTTCTAAGTTAAAAAACCCTCATAAACTTTTTTAGCGGAAAAACACAGTAAACAAGAGTTTAGGAATAAAAAATCATTTCCAGGAACAGAATAATGTATACTTCTGTAAGAAAAATACATTTCACAACTTTCTACAGTTTGACAATATATTGAACGTTTACACATGATGAAGAAGATACGTTTTCCGTCTTATCCAAAAGGCGATAATTTGGCCGGTATGATCAGTTTTTCAGGTAATTTCTGCTGTATGTTCTATAATGCATCGTAAGTTGAAGACGTTTTGCTTGTCTCAACCATTATAAGCCCTGAGGTGTAAAGAGTCTTCTGTTATAATCATTGTGTATATGCACTTGTCATGTAACTTAAAAACCTACAATGTATTTGCATACACTTCTATGCATTGAACATTAGTATAAATTTAGATTCTCTCACATTACAGGGTAGATTATAGTGAAACTGGAATAGATACGTCGTTATTTCACAACCTTAAAATTCTTATACTAATATCGCATGCATACATTCTTATTCCTATGTTTGCATATATACCTCGGTGATGACCGGGTGAAAATTTACAAGAAACGATAGTGCTACCAAATTATTGGCTGATCCTGGTTGTTNTATACCTCGGTGATGACCGGGTGAAAATTTACAAGAAACGATAGTGCTACCAAATTATTGGCTGATCCTGGTTGTTATACGAATGTGAACAACCAGAGTCTTCTGTGGACATAGGTTCATAGGTGGATGCAGGGATCAGCAGAGAGTTTTGCCCAGCCTACACATATATATGAGCGGTTGCAGATTTGAGTTTGTAATATAAGACGANGGGATCAGCAGAGAGTTTTGCCCAGCCTACACATATATATGAGCGGTTGCAGATTTGAGTTTGTAATATAAGACGAGGGCCAATCATTATGCTGTGGTAGTTACATATTATTCTAAATCTACAAAATTACTGACTTCACCAACTGCAACATTGTCTTATCGGACATGGTATCCTCGGCACGAGCTCGTTACCAGTTCTCGTCACTTAGCTAACTGCTAGTCGATATCGCAATGAGCTCTTCTCTTTCAGCTTTAGTGCGCGATGGCATGAACTTGCTGGTTGCAAAGGAAAGAGCCCCTGTCACCTAATATNCTCTTCTCTTTCAGCTTTAGTGCGCGATGGCATGAACTTGCTGGTTGCAAAGGAAAGAGCCCCTGTCACCTAATATACTTGCGATATTTGTGGAACTCTGCTAAAGAACCAGGGCCAGTTTATGTAGATATTCACTGGCTTCCAGAGGCGATGTACCTCACACATCAGTACTTAAATACAAGTTTGACTGCAAGCAGTTCACTTTGACTTCAGTGCGCAAAGATATGAAACTACAGGAATCTGTGTAAACCATACTTTACAGAATGAGTATAAAAGAATACCCTATAATTGAAGGTCTATAATTTCAAAACAAAACCACCTACAACCTTGGTTGACCAATCAAATGAACTGTGGAACTGGGAAGTTGATTTATCTTATCTTCATAAATGTTTAATGTTATTACCACGAGCAGCCCGAATGACATCTGCGCAATAATCAAACTCGTACCTACTCTTGTCAGCACGCCCGGTGTTACGGTTTGGATGTTCAGTGTCAATTGATAACTGAGCTACTTCAATAAAATATTGAATGAAAATATATGAAATATGGCGACTGAATACAGTTGCTTTGGGAATCACATAAAAGTGAGTTAATGAAGGACTCGTCAGTAGTCGAATCTTGGAATACGAAGTTGAAAGTCATTGAAATATTATATTGTAAATTTTATTAAAAATAATTTCTAACATTTCTAATGTTGTCTAATAACCTCCTCGAGGTTTGTTCCCAGTGCCATGGGATGGTGTGAGGATTTGGGGAGGGGGGGTATGACGTCATGCATGCACCTATAACTGGATTCTATGCTCCAGCAACTAGCGTCTTACCTGAGTGTGCTGCCAAAGTATGCAGAGCGTGTCTTCTCGCTTCCTCCAACACTCTTCCCCCCCCCTTCCAAGCGTGCACAACCTCACTGTATTAAGCAGCTGCTTGGACCATAGTTAACACTTTTATTCCTGGCGAATGCACAGGAGGCTGAAATGCCTGTGCAGTGCCATACAATAACATTATTTGTTACTTTGCTAGTCACACATACAATAACACTATTTGTTACTCCGCTAGTCGCTCATACAATAACATTATTTGTTACTCTGCTAGTCGCTATGGGTTTTATTGGATCTGCATATGAATTTGTCATTAGTATTATTAAATACTATTTTGGTAAAGATATTCGATTCATACTTCGTTTATTTATATACAAAGAAATTTGTANATTAGTATTATTAAATACTATTTTGGTAAAGATATTCGATTCATACTTCGTTTATTTATATACAAAGAAATTTGTAAAAAAATATTTAACACGTGAATAGTATCTTTCTTAGTCAACTGATCTTGAGCTCTTAGTTAAAAAATGAAAACGATTTACAGGTATTATTTAGTTTATTTGGTTTAAATTGCGTACCTATTACGGTTTAACCAATTTACATAAGTCCATGTATTTAATTTTGCAGGGAGCAAGCTTCCAATGACATTTCTCAAATTCTTTTTTTCCACATAGATATTAAATATTTGCATTATTTTTATACTCACAAACCAGTTTTCTGCCGCCAAATAAGCAACTTTTGTACATTACTTATGGTGCACGACCAACACGCAGCATATATGAGCACCATACATATGCTGCTATATCCACGATACTGTTCTTTCTCTATATAATTACTCATTATACTTTTCCGTCCATACAAATAATTGTATCGCTAGAAAAAAATCACAACCGCTGTGAAAAACGCAGTTTGTTTTTCGTATGTTATGCGCTGCCAGAAACACATTATAATCGGCTTGTATATTTTTCTTGCAAAATTTCACCTGAGTTCGTAATTATTGTAAGTATAATAATTATAAATTTTTCTGTTCTTGAAAGATCGTCCACCCTAAACCACTTAATACCATTTGGCACAGTTAATCAACACTTCCAGCTGGCAAAGACAGTTGACTCTGTAAACAATTTACAGCGTCCATATAGATAATGGCATTCAGTTGATGTGGTACTCACTGCTGCGGCCGTGATAATAACTGCTGAAAGTGAAGTCGCCGTGAACAATGTGAACGGTGGTTTATAGCACGTCCCAGTTTCCAGAGATCGGTATGGAGGGAGTGGCCTGATGCAGGATTTTATATTGCACGATGTTGACTTGTTGAATACTGAGGAGGTGGTTTCCGTAACTTTTCCGAACAACGGGTAATGAATTCGAGGTCCTTTTTCCTTTGACTGGGCCGATAATCAGCAGAGATAACACTACTTCCAGGACAGTTATTATAAATATCCTTTGAGCACCTATATGTGACATTGCGGTTGCTAGCAACAGGCGATTTATACTATTCGTTAATGTACATGTCAAACCAAGAAATTAAAACAAAATCATTCCAAATCCTTAGGATGCTATAGTTACAGATTTAAAAGATTCTATCAACGTATCCACTCATTTGTAAAATGTTTTATTAATATTCTCNAGGATGCTATAGTTACAGTTTTAAAAGATTCTATCAACGTATCCACTCATTTGTAAAATGTTTTATTAATATTCTCCAAATTTTAACTTTTGTATTATGCCTAAAATAGTTCGAATGAAATCTTTGATTCATCAGTAATTGTTTAAAACCAAAAAATATAAAATACACATTTTNTGCCTAAAATAGTTCGAATGAAATCTTTGATTCATCAGTAATTGTTTAAAACCAAAAAATATAAAATACACATTTCTGAAAGCAAAGTATGAAAAATTTTGTATAAAAAATATTATTCCAAATTCTGGAAAATAAAATGAGATTTCCAGTGGAAGTGTANAGTTCGAATGAAATCTTTGATTCATCAGTAATTGTTTAAAACCAAAAAATATAAAATACACATTTTTGAAAGGAAAGTATGAAAAATTTTGTATAAAAAATATTATTCCAAATTCTGGAAAATAAAATGAGATTTCCAGTGGAAGTGTANAAAGTATGAAAAATTTTGTATAAAAAATATTATTCCAAATTCTGGAAAATAAAATGAGATTTCCAGTGGAAGTGTACTAAGTTGTTCTTTAATCGCAGTATGCAGTCAGTGAAGCTGGGCGCGTAACTTAGTGTTGAGATTGATGACTGTGTGCAGGAACCTGGTTCATGTACGGTGCATGAGGAGAGCATAGGCACGCACTAGAAACATGTTAGTGCACAGGAAAACCAGAGGAGGGCGGATGTGAATGTAGGTGTACTAGGTGCGAGATGGCTGTGACTAGAGGAAGTTGGGCGGATTGTCGTAATTTCCTATCTCAGTGTCAAAGAAAACGTTGCTTATTAACTGTTTCACATCTTTCCTTGAAAGAAGTAAAAGGAGGTCACGTGCTTGCATACCTACATGCTCTCCAAACATGTATTCTAGTCTCTTGCTCTCTTCCTTGTTGCCTCTATATCTTCAGCAATAGCAACATCTTCCTCGGTTCCTGAAGACTGCAATTGTTTAGACGTCGTGCCTGATGCTCTGTGTATCCACCTGCCCAGCTGTTTACTTCCGGTGTTTCTGGATGTTGATTGGGTTTCAGGAGATGCCTACAATGGCACTGCCATCTATTCCACAATGTCAAGAAGATTTCTAATGGTTTTGTCTGCCCCAAGACTTGCTGGTTATTTGAAAACAAAAAATTAATACTGATAATAATATAATTTAATGATAAATTGATACACCATGTACCCGCAATAAACAAATTAAATGCAAATTATAAAATATAATATACAACCTTTATAATGAAACAACTATTAAAGGAGCTGCAATAATTTTGTTGAAGATGCCCCAAAATAAATTTGATTGGAATATACAGTGAAGGATAAGTGGAACTGTCCATATCGTGGCTGTGCTTTCTACGGCTAACATAACTTTGCAAGCTCCAATCAGCAGCGAGATCGAAGGACGCAGAGGAAGACTATAAGGCGGTGGCATGTTTATGGAAACTTAAATATAAATAAAGTATAGAAGATAACACGAGGCATCTGTCCGTGCCCACTTACTGAGATAAGTAATGGCCAACCATACATTTTGGTTACAGATGGCGAATTTCTTTTCACCAACANCCGTGCCCACTTACTGAGATAAGTAATGGCCAACCATACATTTTGGTTACAGATGGCGAATTTCTTTTCACCAACAATACCATTAAGCCCGGGGCACAAGATATGTGATGCATTATAGGAATGTTCAATTTCCGCTGAAGCAGAGTACGTAGAATGTCTGGGAATATTTCCGGGATATCTTATTTTGTACTTCACATACATANAATTTCCGCTGAAGCAGAGTACGTAGAATGTCTGGGAATATTTCCGGGATATCTTATTTTGTACTTCACATACATAGGCGATCAATGATATTAGAACTAGAAACTGCCAGAAATACTCAACATACATTACTTTATTAACATATAATTGCGAAGACAACTCACACAGGGGTTCGTCAATATTCACAGGAAGCCAATACGAAGTGCAGAGGAGGCGCAGGCAGGCAGAAATGAATTTGACATATTTTTTACACCTCTAGAGAGGTCGATATCCTACCAAGAAGAAATATAATAAACAAGTTCTTTACTGTGTCAATTTTTAATTGGCGCTAATTTTTCAAACGTGTAAAACTATTCAGATTTGTGAAAACTAAAAACAGTAAAACTCATAATAACAAAAATAATAAATTAAATATGTAAAAGATAATATGAATTTCAATATCTCATACCTGTGGTTATGTTATATCTGTTATGTAGGGCAGTGTAATTTTTGGTAGATTTTGACTTAAGCCATATTCCTTTGCTTTTGCATACTTCTTCCCCTCCCTTGCGAGATTTAGCACTGCCCTTTTCACTTTTAACTTAGCGTGAAAAATAACGAATACATTTTTATATTTTATTTCTATCACTTTTTTGTATACGTCATCTTTATACTCATGTAACTTTATAAAAAGGGGCCGATATCGATACAATTCGATTAATGCAATCACTTCTTTTCATTTCTGCACTCTGTACTGAAGGCGCGTGGATACTCGGAGGAGCGTAGAATCACAGTTGAATGGCGCATGAGGTGGATCGGTACTCGAAAATTCCCTTCTTGCATGACGTGGCTTTCTTAGAAGTGGACCGACACAAGTCTGGTTCGGGTCTGCAAGCCAGTTGTCAAGAATATGCCAACTGGCACGTGCCAACCACAACGTCCATGCCACTTCTGCCAGTTGGCATACATTGGCACAGTGTGGACGCGCCTTTACAAGCATTGAACTTTTCTACAGAAAATAGGGTGGAACATATATTTAGTGTTACTATATATAACTTTAATACTCTTATACTCAAAGTATCGGGTATGGAAATAATTGAAAGAACTTGAGAGTTCTTCAAAACTGAGGCATTTCTTAATCGTTACTAATAGAAATGCAATGCAATGAGTGTGCTCGTAAAATGCAAATAGTAAAATTTTATTTATTTATATTCTCTTAGTACCAACATTAAAGTGTTTTCACTTTAAAATTAACGTTTCATCAAATCAGTCGAAATATACAATATTCATATATCAATTGCACTGGAGAGCTAAAAAAAAAATANAATTAACGTTTCATCAAATCAGTCGAAATATACAATATTCATATATCAATTGCACTGGAGAGCTAAAAAAAAAATAACTGGTGTAGGCATGATTATGCAAATAACATGGGTATTGAACCAATCAGAGTAACGCGATTCGGTCAGCAGCGCCTATATAAGACAACAACCGTCTGGCAAAGTTGCTAGATCAGTTATTGATGCTACAATAGNGTTGCTAGATCAGTTATTGATGCTACAATGGCAGGTTATAGAGATTTAAGTGAGTTTGAACGTGGTGTTATAGTCGGCGCACGAGAGATGGGACATAACATCTTCGAAGTAGCGATAAAATTTGGATTTTCGCGTACGATCATTTCACGAGTGTACCGTGAATATCGTGAATCCGGTAAAACATTACATCTTCAACATCGCTTAGGCCGGAAAAAATCGTGAACGAACGGGACAAACGACGACTGACGAGAAGCATTAAACGTCACAGACGTGCAACCCTTTCTCAAATTGGCGCAGATTTCAATGCTGGGGCACCAACTAGTGCCAGCGTGCGAACTATTCAACGGACCATCATTGATGTGGGCTTTTGGAGCAAAAGGCCCACTTGTGTACCGTTGTTGACTGCACGACACAAAGCTTTACGCCTCGCCTGGGCCCGCCAACACCACCATNTGTGTACCGTTGTTGACTGCACGACACAAAGCTTTACGCCTCGCCTGGGCCCGCCAACACCACCATTGGACTGTTATGACTGGAAACACGTTGCTTGGTCTGACGAGTCTCGTTTCCAAATGTATCGGACGNGACTGTTATGACTGGAAACACGTTGCTTGGTCTGACGAGTCTCGTTTCCAAATGTATCGGACGGATGGACGTGTACGGGTATGGTGACATCCTCATGAATCCATGGACCCTACATGTCAACAGGGAACTGTTCAAGCTGNGGGTATGGTGACATCCTCATGAATCCATGGACCCTACATGTCAACAGGGAACTGTTCAAGCTGGTGAAGTCTCTGTCATGGTATGTGGCGTTTGCAGTTGGCGTGAAATGGGACCCCTGATACGTCTAGATACGACTCTGACAGGTGATAGACACGTAAGCATCCTGTGCGATCACCTGCACCCATTCATGTCCATTACGCACTTCGACGAACGTGGACAATTCCAGCAGGACAATGCGACACCCCATACGTCGAGAGTTGCTACCGAGTGGCTCCGTAAACACCCTTCTGACTTCAGACACTTCCAATGGCCACCTAAATCACTAGACATGAACATTATTGAGCATATCTGGGATGCATTGCAACGTGCTGTTCAGAAGAGATCTCCAACGCCTCGCACTCCTAAGGATTTGTTGACTGCCCTGCTGGATTAATGGTGTTGATTGCCTCATGCATACCTTCAGACATTATTAGAGTCAATTTGAGAAAGGGTTGCAAGTCTGTCACATTTAATAATTCTCGTCAGTCGTCGGTTGTCCCGTTCTATCCCGATCTTTTTCCGGCTGCAGTGATGTCGATGATTTGATGTTTTACTGGATTCCCGATATTTACGGTACACTCGTGAAATCGTCGTACGCGAAAATCCAAATTTTATCACCTTCTCTGAGATGCTAAGTCCCATCTCTCGTGCGCCGACTATAACACNCGCGAAAATCCAAATTTTATCACCTTCTCTGAGATGCTAAGTCCCATCTCTCGTGCGCCGACTATAACACCACGTTCAAACACACTTAAATCTTGATAAACTTACATATATCGTCGTCATTGGCTAGATCGGTGAAGCGGTCTGCGAACAATGTCTTATATAGGCGCTGCCGACCGCATTGCGTTACTCTGGTTGGTACCATACCTCTATTATTTGCATACGCACGCCTTTACCAGTTTTTTTGGCTCTACAGTGTATATGATCGCTGTAAAAAAATACTCCAGTAGACTTTACAAATTGAAATGGAAGGTTTTAAGCAATATGTGATACAGAATTTTCACATTTACTCTNAATACTCCAGTAGACTTTACAAATTGAAATGGAAGGTTTTAAGCAATATGTGATACAGAATTTTCACATTTACTCTCTGCAGATACAATAATACCACATAAAAAATGTGGAAACTTCAAACACAAAGTTAGTAAGTTGTCATGGATGTGTAAGAAAAAGCTTTACCATTAGTTTTTTCTCAATACAAGTATACACTGTTGTAAATTCGGAAACATTTTCTTACACTGATCTCAATTTTATAATTCTTTATTGAATAATAATTAAATAAGAATTATTGTTAACCTAGAATCTAAAAAATATTACTTTCGATTCTAACCGAATATTATTCTGCTACAAAAGACATATCTGCAAACCCAAAGTCAAACTACACAGCGATGCAGTGATAACACAATGAGCTCGCAATCTGAAGAAATCGGATTGGAATCTTTGTTCGGCTTTTCAGATTTTGGTTTTATACTTTGACACTTTAGGAAAACCCTCGTATTTGGTTGTCACCAAATGTATTACTTGTTATCGAGGTGACGGGGAATGGTGCCGTTAAGCGAACGCTTGTTAATTGAGTGGCCGTTTGGATTGTACATATACATTTTAGTTATTCATGGTGTTAGAATAACATTAANTTGTTAATTGAGTGGCCGTTTGGATTGTACATATACATTTTAGTTATTCATGGTGTTAGAATAACATTAATTAGTACAATTATGATCCCATCAATCACCCGTTTCGCAACAACTTTGTCAATTTGTGTGACAATAAATTTATAATAACTGCAAACAGTACAATCCGAGTATATAGTGTGTATAACTACGCAGAGAAAGGTTATCTTCAATATGTAGAAGCTGAAAGAGTGGTAATTGCTTAGTCTGGCTGNGTGTGTATAACTACGCAGAGAAAGGTTATCTTCAATATGTAGAAGCTGAAAGAGTGGTAATTGCTTAGTCTGGCTCAAGCTATATGTCGTCGAAGCAACTAAGATAAGCGTCTCTTAAATGTAGATCGGGTAGAGGTTAGCGACCTTTATTANAAGCTATATGTCGTCGAAGCAACTAAGATAAGCGTCTCTTAAATGTAGATCGGGTAGAGGTTAGCGACCTTTATTAGTCTTAGGAGGATTTCTTTACTTCAGTGAAACCGGTCTCTTACTGATCGACGTTCTAACTATCCACTATCCGCAAGACGCAGCTGATAAAGAATCTAGGAAAAAACAGCAGCATTGTGATAAGTTGTATACGACATAGTAATGACACAGACACCAGTTAACTAAAGTTTGTCTTAATATGTATAATTGCATCTCTAACAGACAAGACGTGAACTGTTTTTGAAAAATTTCCAACTACNTAAAGTTTGTCTTAATATGTATAATTGCATCTCTAACAGACAAGACGTGAACTGTTTTTGAAAAATTTCCAACTACTCTTAATACAACGATGCGTGACATTGCGAAAGAAAAAACAAAAAAATCAGTACTTATGTTAAGAACTTTCCTGATAAGAAATTACGTAATGAACATCTGTCAAAAAGTGGCAAAAACTTCAAATATTTGCCGTGCGAAAGCTCTAAATTGTTACAGGCGAGTGAAACATAAAACAGACTCAGTATTAAAAAATACCCTAACTTGAAGGCCTATATATAAAACCAAACAACCTACAACCTTGATTGACCAATCAAATGAACCATTGAACCGTGAAGTCAGTTTACTGTACATTTATAAATGTTCAATGTGACCACCACGAGCGGCCCAAAACACACCTACGAGATAATCAAGCTCGTTCCACGCTTTTGTCAGAATGTCCGGTGTTACAGTTTGGATGGTGTCCGTAATTCTCGTTCTGAGGTCGGCAATGTAAGCGCGCAATGGTGGACGAAACACTTCATTCTTTATGTACCCTCATAGAAAAAAGTCGACCGGGGTAAGATCCGGGTATCTCGGGGGCCAGTGATGAAGAGCCTGGTCACCAACTGCTCCTGGACAAATCCAGCATTGCGGCAACGTTTCGTTCCTGTATCCGAAAGTATCCGAAAACAGCTATGTGCCAACGGGATGGCGCACCATAAAGGAAAAACCAGACCACCCCCTTCACATTAACGTGTCGAATGCGAGCTCGCTACTCCCTCACCACCTCCCACGAGAGTTACGAACGCCATCCAAACCGTAACACCAGACATACTGACAAGAGCGTGGAACGAGTTTGATTATTGCGAATATGTCGTTCGGGCCGCTCATGGTGGTCACATTGAACATTTGTGAATGTATGGTTAAGAAACTTCACGGTTCTACGGTTCATTTGATTGGTCAATCAAGGTTGTAGGTGGTTTGGTTTTGATATTATGGACCTACCATTTTGGGATATTCTTTTATACTCAACTTGTATTAATGTTTGGTTAAAATTGTGTAATTCAGTTAATTCAGATCTTAGTTTGATTTCCTTGATTTCTCACCTTCAGCACAGCTTGGAACTAAGAAAAAGCAACTTTACCAAAGCATAATTTTCTTAAACTAATATAACTACACAAAACGGTCAAGGAAGATGGGTGGTACAAAATCCTATGTTATATACAGACGAGAAATAACAAATACGTAAAGATAAATATTCAAGTTGTCAAAAATCACTTAGGTATTTGTAAAACAAAATAATTCACAACAGAAACTAAGAAAATTATTAAAGAAAACCTAAATTTTTTTCTATTTGTCATGTGTAGCTAGCTCGTGGTAAAAAGTTATATTACTTTTATCCTTAATATGTTCTACTAAAATTTTTATTTCGTTTGAAAATTCAAATGACAAAAAAAAAAGTATTAGAGGTATTTAATTTTAAAGGGGGTGATTTAATGGGAAATAATATTCAAAATAAAAAAATTCTTATCACAACCGCATGAGATTTTTGGGCATCACACGGTGGTACACTATAAAATCTAAACAATTAAAAATCTGCTCGAGATCAGCGAATTTGTATGCAAATCATTTGAAACTACTCTACTTTGGTTGGTCAAATTCTTCGGAACAATTAAGTTGCTGCAAACACGCCTGGTAGTTAAACTTCTGTGCGCTCCACTGATTCGCCAGTAGTGAGGAAACTAATTTTATTGGTTGAAATAAGTGATTGGTACTTAGTGCACGCAGGTGAACCACGAATGTCCACAATTGCAGGCTGAACTCTGAGGGAATGACTCGCCACTGAGCGAGCTGGGAGGTGCAGGCGGCTGTACCAGACTGGAGTATAACACGTGCTCAGCTCATGTCTGGAGTGTAGCAGTTAGTCACGAGCTGAGACTGGGACTTGCTGAATCAGCAGCGGAAAGATAAGGCGCACCACGCATTTGTCTCAGATGCAAGGCGGATTATTGACACAAAAACAAGGGACGCAATGTGGAATCCATGTCGGATATGGTGAAGTGGCCACGAGTGCCTGGCAAGGAAATAACTCTGTTGTTGTACGTATACGTTGGAGAGTAGGTGATATTATCATTGCTTCACCCCAAGTTTACATTATTCGTCGTATCCATTAATTTTCACATTATTAGGAAGAGGGAGACTCAATATTTTGTCTATGAAGGAAATACAGGCTAATAAATTTTTCCTTCCTGTATTTGTACATGTTGAGAATGAATTTACCCATTGAAATCTTTCATTAAGTACGTCAAATTTCACGAAACTCACATATGGCATTACGTGAAAACAACCGAGTACTCTATTCTTGGACAAATCCGGATTTTAATATATTAAAAATTACTTTTAACATAATTTTTTGAGTGCAAAGTCATATCTTAGGAACCATTCAACCAGTTTATGTTAACCTTTAATACTGTCATCACTTATCTCAAGAACACGTGTTCTTGTTTTATTCTGCCATTTTGGAAGATAACTCCTCCTTGGGAAATTATATTTGTACATCATATATTTTTAAATACTCAAACGATTGCCACGAAAACTGACCCACAAGCGGTTCTATGGTATGTTAGTAAGATTAATATGATTGTGAATATAAGCAACTTGTTTTCGAAATGGTAAACATAATTTTTTAGTTTAGTGTGCCTTATGTACAGAAACTTCCGGTCAATTTCAACCAAACATATTATTTGTGGAGCACCTAAGCGAGCATTGAACCCACGAATTCGTTTCCACTTAAGACCACCGTTTTGTATAATAGCTTCCCCATGAAATTGAATCTACTATATGACATTTCTAGGACTTCATAAATGAGTCGCAAGAAGTTTGACATACAAGTAGGTTACCATTACAAGCAGATTAACAAATTTTAAATTAATTAGGTATTTCTTTACAAAATTGCTCATTCGCTGCACTTAGAGTTGCATAGTTAATTTCTTAAACTATGAAGCCTTATTACTCCCATCTTCACTGTAATCAAATTTCTCGTAAACTTCGTAAACTGTAAGGAAGTTTTTAACCTATACAGTGTATGGAAATATTATTGCATGTCGCGCTGAAAATATAGGAATGTTTAGTATTGTTATGCGCAAAGTTGGGAACTTCACTACGCGTTTGAATGTTTCCTGATACACTGTAGAAACGTGGTCATGCATGCATGGGGAAATAATTTACCATTCGGGCTTTGTCACTGTACGTATACACTGATATCGTAAATTTACAAATAATACTCCGAGTATTGGTATGCCAACAGTTCTTATTTTGTGCGCTAAAATACTCTATAATCTCTTTATATGCGATTCTGAAGGATATTGTCACTTGAAGAAATTGATGTAAAACCACGAGTCCACGAGCTCCTTGTGCCCACTCTGACCGCCGCAGACAAATCAACTGCACCAACTACATCAGACCAAGAGTTTGTAGTGCAGGTCGAAAAGAACGGAACTTGCACCTTCTTGCCGACAAGGATTATGTAACTCAAGATACAGCCCTACTAATTTATTACAAGAGGTTACTCTATTAGCAAATAAGTAGGCGACCCGAAACTGTGTTTACCCCAAAAGCACAACTGTTGAGAGCACAGGCAATTGGTCTTTATTTCATAGCAGCTTGCACAGCGCCTCAACATACGACATGACACACCATCAAGTGGCGTCGGACTGGCCTGTAGACCGAAGCTGAAGTGCTAAATGCCTCAAAGTGAAACCAATAGTGCGCAGCATTTTTCCAAACACATCAAACAACGTCACCTTGTTCATAGCTAGAGTCAGAGGTGTGTTTTATTGTATTAAGAGTAATCTAACATGGCAACCCATACCTCTTTGCCTAGGGGGACTCGTCCATCCCTTCAGGAGACAGCCACCTGACAACACTGTAGTCAGTGAAATACAAACATATTACCGAAAGTGAAATAAAAACACTTTTCACGAAAAAGTGTTTTAGTGTATTTAATGTTTAGTTCTAAAAGAACAATTATACTTCAAAAAAGGGAGATTGCCTACAAAGTACTCTATCTTTGTAACATGTCATTTCGTGCGGTGCCACTCCCCATCAACTTCACAACATCAACCTTAACATACATTTGTTAATCAACAGGGGTGTTACTAATGCATTTTTTCATTCATTTATAACATTTTTCATTATTGCCATAATATTACATATGGTTCATGTCATGTTTTTCCATTCGGCGTTTGACGTCGGTTCTCGTCACTCGTAACTGAAGCTGATGTCACTCTGCCAGATCGACTCAGCACTCGGACCAGAATGGCGGCGTTAATCACCCGCTCCACGAGCCCCTTGGTACCATAATATAGGCTGTTATTACTTCATTGTAATAGTTAATGAATTAACAGGAAAATTGGTTTTCGTTCTTTGCGTATCGAGGGGAGAACCACCCGCACTCTCATCAGAGAGCTTAACGCTACCGCATATCCGCATAACACTGTGCTCATTTTCACGCTTAGGTCAGCAGCATACCGTAATTTCTGGGTCCGTTTTATTTCATTATTCTCATGTAATCAAGTGCAGTGAATAAACAGCTTTACAATGTTCAATGTGCGTTGATTATTGTCCTCCGGGACGAGTAGGGCACTACACCCTTTGTAGTACCTCCCGAAATTTCTAGTATAATCAGGCGTACGAGACGGCCTACAGTCTCATCATAAGGTGTAAATAGTGTAACAGTAAGTACGTGACATCATCGTCTGCAAACTGACGGAGGACTCCACGGCTCCCTGGACCATCAACCGAACGACCGAGATCGTGTTTTTGTTTCTAACCTACTCTAAAACTAAGTGTTATATATTAGTCCGCGGTAGGAACGGGATTATTGCGTCTCAGGGCTAACCTATTACGCTTACAANGGCCTACAGTCTCGTCATAAGGTGTAAATCGTGTAACAGTAAGTACGTGACATCATCGTCTGCAAACTGACGGAGGACTCCACGGCTCCCTGGACCATCAACCGAACAACCGAGATCGTGTTTTTGTTTCTAACCTACTCTAAAACTAAGTGTTATATATTAGTCCGCGGTAGGAACGGGATTATTGCGTCTCAGGGCTAACCTATTACGCTTACAAGGGAAGGAAGAACCTGCAAGGAGACGTGCATCGCGGCAAAGAGGGATTAGGTTCCCATAGTCGAGTTTGGCCATGAAAAACCTCCGTAATGTACTTATAGTTAAACTTTATCTAGAAGAGAAAGGGAAAAACCGGCACAGACACCGTAAAAACTCTTTCAACAGGAAATAATTAAAAATTGTTTCATGTATTATGAGAAAATGCTACAGGAGAAAGATAGGTGGGTACCGTGCTCTTTATTATTGGGAGAGGAGATACTAGTAGAGAGGTGGCGGGGCATCTTTCTTTGTTTGGCGCTGGTTTAACCAGAGTGATGTGGTATATCACTCTGGTGGGGGGAGTGTGCTATTGTGCTACTCCCCCCTGAATCCCCAGTGGATCCTGAAAACTTAAAGAAGAAGATGACCGACATCACTAACTCTCCAATGGGTTATGGCGCCGGGCAATTCTAAACTCAACCAGCCCTGGGTCACCTCGACCACATCAAAATAATGTAATATTTTTTATAGGCAAGTTTTTAAATTTATCCCGTCCTTTTCGCATGAAAACGATACTACTAAAGGCTAAGTAACATTTTTTTGTAAAATTGTTTCTCAATTATTAAATGGCGGTTGAATTCATTAAGTAATTTCTGTATATATCTTCCAATGTTTCAAATATTTTAATACACTTGAATTGTTCAGTTATCTGCGGCAAGCACCGAAGTCGCTAAGTAATAACTTTGATATTGTGTTATTTGGAATAATTGTCACCCAAATATTTTCTTTTTATACGTCTATATTATATTTCAGGAAATACTGTCTCGATAACTATCGAATTTGAAGAAAANTAGGTTCCCAAATATTTTCTTTTTATACGTCTATATTATATTTCAGGAAATACTGTCTCGATAACTATCGAATTTGAAGAAAATCAGTTCTGATAAGATATGTTTAACACACTAAAATGTGTAAGGGAAAAAGGCTAGTCAGTTGTATAGGTATAATGTTCCTGATTTACTTTCTNACTAGTCAGTTGTATAGGTATAATGTCCCTGATTGACTTTCTGGCTAACAGATAACCTCACATAATTTCCCATTTGGAATAAAAGCGTAAAGGCACGAGTATATACTATCTTCTGTATTCTCTGGCGCAATCTTACATGGAAACTCGTGCGGCACGGCACGCCTCCTCGCACTCGTTATCTGGTTGGTTTCGTGCTCGCTTCTCTCTCGACTCGTCGTACGTGATTTTCTATCGGATACCCGAAGACACATCTTATGAGGTGGGATTCGAACCTATCACTTATTCAGCGAGCACGCTAACTGATTTGACAGGNTACCCGAAGACACATCTTATGAGGTGGGATTCGAACCTATCACTTATTCAGCGAGCACGCTAACTGATTTGACAGGCCAGCTGTGAGTCCTTATTTCCTGACAAACACTTACTAGGATAAATTTTTGTAAAACGTGTTTTCGTGTCCTTTTGTTAGAGGGGAGGGGGCACACTTAAACGCCAAAACTAATGAAAAAAAAAAAATGAGAAATTTAATTTTCACCTACGTACTGGAGCATGTGCAAGAAATATATTTTGCACATACACAACTCTTTCAAACCAATAAAGCCATTCTAAATATGAAATATTTCTGATTGTGTTTACGAGCATTTACTTCATACTGTAAATACTAAGAATGTACATTCTTCATATGCCAGGTAAGTGTACTGTGTGCCTATTATTATTATTTTAGTTTTTAAATCACATACCGTGTACAACTTGACTAACCCAGTATACTACAAGCCCCGCCGGTTATTCTTGGCGGTAAATAAGTGCTCTGGTCGGCACACAGCCGTAGCACTCTTAGCGAAATAGCTGACAACCAGACATTCTAGGCAGCTCGAAGCTTAAGCGCTCAAATAAGGACTTTGGAAATTTTATCTATAAAATCAAAATAACTCAAGTGTTTATGAAACATTTATTTCGTCTGCTTGCTATATTCTCTGTTAATTCGGGTCTGTAATTTAAACACATTAATTTGAGGTTTTACTTTAAATTTAAGTTGTCATGGCAAACCATTATACAGAGCACAAGTGTTTTCGGGAAAATAGATTTTCAGGTATNTACTTTAAATTTAAGTTGTCATGGCAAACCATTATACAGAGCACAAGTGTTTTCGGGAAAATAGATTTTCAGGTATTGTTTTAATGAAAGGGATATTACAAATATTGTTGAATAAACAATGAAATTTATCACCGCTCGCCTGGTGATAATTCGATCCATCTCGAAGCGTGAATCGAAGTTTATAAGCTCGAAATCCTTAAAGAAGAATTTTGAGCCCAGTGTCGTATGGAGGCCACGTCAATGTAACAGAAGAACAAATCACTGCCAACTGTCACCACCAGGTTGTGTCGAGCAGTAGGCTAAGCCACGGCGCGAGAGCTCGGTAGTCAGTGCAAGTTTGCATGGTAGGGCGAGTGTTCACTAACATTCATCAGCCCACATACAATATGACAACTGTATGCGACGTGTAACTCGACTGCATGCAGGCTGTAGGGGTATTGTTTGTCAGCTGTTTAAAGATGGAAAACACGGCTAGGTGTATGCTCAATTCAAAGAATGTCACATACGCGTGACGCTACACGTAAAGAATATAAAGACAGAAATAAAATAATTTGATGTTATTACGTGAGTGAGTGAAGAGATCTGAGCTGCTGATGAGGACCAAGCGAAGTGAGTATGGGGCAGTGCCGGAATGCAAGAGCGGGAGATTTTCGATAAACACGCCAAATAGTGTCATCATCCGGCACACGTGCGAAAATCCGGAAATCGAACCCGGTTCGCCAATGTGGGAGGCGAATAGTCCAACCACTACACTACCATGGCCCCGATAATATTGCTTTACTCGCGAAGTTGTATAGTGTGAGCTCCACAGAGACAGACACAGTGAGAAGTTAGTAGGGAAACACGAGAAGCACGACTAAAGTGTGAACGATGGGCATATTGCCGTGAGAGACGACCGCACGCAAGTCCACACGAGACACCTGGCCACGGGCTGAGTGATGTGGAGACGTTTAGGCGGCTCTTAGCAGTTAGATATCGAGAGCCGCTGCTTCTCAGTAGCGCNACGGGCTGAGTGATGTGGAGACGTTTAGGCGGCTCTTAGCAGTTAGATATCGAGAGCCGCTGCTTCTCAGTAGCGCAGGAATGCAAGGGAGAGGGAGAAGGAAGAACCCCGAGAAAAGCGTTGTTTACCCGCGGGCATATGCACGCTAGTGAGTACTCGCTCCTGATGTTGTGCTGTGTGACTCAGGTAGACTGGTGCACTAGGCGCTGGACCACGTGCAGATCAAGACAGGAAGTTGTTTGTGTACAGCACCCAGAGACACAACCCGCACTTCGCCTGTGGGACGGCAACAAGTCACCTTCCCTTGCGTGTCTCCCGGTAGAACTGCGGTGCAACAGCAAGCATCACGACACTGCTCCACACTCTCTCATACCACGTGCTCATTACGTGCGCATAATTCTCACGCTAATCACCACTGTTTTATCTAGGAGGAATGGAAAATTTTANTGCGCATAATTCTCACGCTAATCACCACTGTTTTATCTAGGAGGAATGGAAAATTTTACCTCCTTTGTGCACACTGCGTTCATCAGAATTCCTTAAGTAAGCCACCAGAAGTTTTCAGTTACTTTGGCTGTGTTTTAGAATCCGTAGCTTCCTCGTAGTCGCATACTGTAGCCGAAGTTCTTATCTCTCTACCCTGACGTCCCCCCTCCCCCATCCACTTTGCTACTTCTTGTCTGCACGTAGCGCCCTTGTGAGATTTAGGTGCAGTCATCACAGTCGATATTACTTCCAAATCTCACATCCATGTGTGTCCTCATATACATACTTCATTTATATTGACGTTAATAGAGATTAAGTATTTCCTTCAGGTTTCTGTCTTACCTGCTNTCCTCATATACATACTTCATTTATATTGACGTTAATAGAGATTAAGTATTTCCTTCAGGTTTCTGTCTTACCTGCTATTAAAACATTTTCTAATTTTACATATTGTATAAATGGAAACTGTTTTAGGATTACCCATTCTTTGTGACATTATTTTCCCACGTNATTTTACATATTGTATAAATGGAAACTGTTTTAGGATTACCCATTCTTTGTGACATTATTTTCCCACGTGTGTTTTGAGAACACTCATTAACTGGTATAATAAACAGAGTAAGAATGATTATCAAAAAGGTCCATTCAAATTACCCCCGTGCTTTAAACAAGACTCACTGGCACAGGAAGGCTGGTAGTAATTAGCCAAGAGTCGACGAAAACATGGTAGATATTGCTACGACCAACGTATGGAAAATTTTAACAATTACAAAGGATTCGATACACAAAAAAAATGTACACGTCATACTCCGATGCAGTGAGAGACAGCTAGTGTAATACTCTCTCTTCTGCAGCGACACATCCTTATTTATAAGCATAGTCTTTTCTTATTTTATTCNAGACAGCTAGTGTAATACTCTCTCTTCTGCAGCGACACATCCTTATTTATAAGCATAGTCTTTTCTTATTTTATTCGTTAAAATCAATACTTATTGTCTAGTTGGTTTGAAATACATTTATCAATTAAATAATAATTATAAAAAAAACGGTTTTAAACCAACAAAACTTAAAATAATAATTTCAAACATCGGAATAAGATAAGGCTATGTGCAAAACCCACGCATGAGTCATAAGGGAAACGATATGACAATAGTTGTATCTCATGTCATCGGAATATAACGTGTTTGTGTTTCTTCTTTTAATAATAAAAGCGGTACTTCAAACAAATGGTACATAAAATAAATAAGTTATAAATACAGTTACTCTGAAATACCATTATTTTAAAAATAATGTAACACATGTATTGGCAGCCNAGACAGCTAGTGTAATACTCTCTCTTCTGCAGCGACACATCCTTATTTATAAGCATAGTCTTTTCTTATTTTATTGGTTAAAATCAATACTTATTGTCTAGTTGGTTTGAAATACATTTATTAATTAAATAATAATTATAAAAAAAACGGTTTTAAACCAACAAAACTTAAAATAATAATTTCAAACATCGGAATAAGATAAGGCTATGTGCAAACCCACGCATGAGTCATAAGGGAAACGATATGACAATAGTTGTATCTCATGTCATCGGAATATAACGTGTTTGTGTTTCTTCTTTTAATAATAAAAGCGGTACTTCGAACAAATGGTAGATTAAATAAATAAGTTATAAATACAGTTACTCTGAAATACCATTATTTTAAAAATAATGTAACNGTGTGAGTCCCACAGAGACAGACACAGTGAGACGTGTTTGTAGGGGAAGAGGAGAAGCACGACTAAAGTGTGGACGATGGGCATTTTGGCGCAACAGACGACCGCACGCAAGTCCAGACGAGACACCTGGCCACGGGCTGACGTTTAGGCGGCTCTTAGCAGCGAGATATCGAGAGCCGCTGCTCCTCAGTAGAGCAGGAATGCAAGGGAGAGGGAGAAGGAAGAACCCCGAGAAAAGCGTCGTTTACCCGCGGGCATATGCACGCTAGTGAGTACTCGCTCCTGATGTTGTGCTGTGTGACTCAGGTAGACTGGTGCACTAGGCGCTGGACCACGTGCAGATCAAGACAGGAAGTTGTTTGTGTACAGCACCCAGAGACAGAACCTGCACTTCGCCTGTGGGACGGCAACAAGTCACCTTTCCCTGCGTGTTTCCCGGTAGAACTGCGGTGCAACAACAAGCAACACGACACTGCTCCACACTCTCTCATACCACTTGCTCATTACGTGCGCATAATTCTCACGCTAATCACCACTGTTTTATCTAGGACGAATGGAACATTTAACCTCCGTTTTGCGCACACTGCGTTCATCAGAATTCCTTAAGTAAGCCACCAGAACTTTTCAGTTACTTTGGCTGTGTTTTAGAATCCGTAGCTTCCTCGTAGTCGCATACTGTAGCCGAAGTTCTTATCTCTCTACCCTGACCTCCCCCCTCCCCATCCACTTTGCTACTTCTTGTCTGCACGTAGCGCCCTTGTGAGATTTAGGTGCAGTCATCACAGTCGATATTACTTCCAAATCTCACATCCATGTGTGTCCTCATATACATACTTCATTTATATTGACGTTAATAGAGATTAAGTATTTCCTTCAGGTTTCTGTCTTACCTGCTATTAAAACATTTTCTAATTTTACATATTGTATAAATGGAAACTGTTTTAGGATTACCCATTCTTTGTGACATTATTTTCCCACGTGTGTTTTGAGAACACTCATTAACTGGTATAATAAACAGAGTAAGAATGATTATCAAAAAGGTCCATTCAAATTACCCCCGTGCTTTAAACAAGACTCACTGGCACAGGAAGGCTGGTAGTAATTAGCCAAGAGTCGACGAAAACATGGTAGATATTGCTACGACCAACGTATGGAAAATTTTAACAATTACAAAGGATTCGATACACAAAAAAAATGTACACGTCATACTCCGATGCAGTGAGAGACAGCTAGTGTAATACTCTCTCTTCTGCAGCGACACATCCTTATTTATAAGCATAGTCTTTTCTTATTTTATTCGTTAAAATCAATACTTATTGTCTAGTTGGTTTGAAATACATTTATCAATTAAATAATAATTATAAAAAAAACGGTTTTAAACCAACAAAACTTAAAATAATAATTTCAAACATCGGAATAAGATAAGGCTATGTGCAAAACCCACGCATGAGTCATAAGGGAAACGATATGACAATAGTTGTATCTCATGTCATCGGAATATAACGTGTTTGTGTTTCTTCTTTTAATAATAAAAGCGGTACTTCAAACAAATGGTACATAAAATAAATAAGTTATAAATACAGTTACTCTGAAATACCATTATTTTAAAAATAATGTAACACATGTATTGGCAGCCATATGTGCGATAAAGTTCAAAACTTAACTTTTTGAGCAATGTTTCACAGAAAAATTTCAGATTAAAAAAAAATAATTCCGATGACTGACTTAGCTGAATGCAGAAATAATCCCGTCTGCAGAGATAGAAAAATGCATTCGACAAAAGCGAAAACAGATATTGCCCCCAGCAGGGAAAGGTGAGGCGATAAGCAGAAAAGGTTAGCTCAACACGTGCAGAAACGACAAGGCTAGCAACGTGCATACAAAGTTAGGATGGCACACGGAGAAATCATTCACCTTAAGTCCTGCAGAAAGTATAAAGCCGACACATGCGCCCTCAATAAAATACATTTAAAACCCAAAATAAATAACTGAGAGATAATAACTGGTGCGCGAACTTGAAACAGCTGTACAGCTGAAGCTGTATTTATCATAGAGGAAAACAGACGAGAAACGTAAGTGGCGAACTACATGTTCAACCAGCAAACAAAATAAACAGAAGGAGTTCACAGCTAACACATTTCTTCTAAGTGTACTTTTACTAACTACATGATGACAAGCATACTACAACGTAATAAATGCACTGCGAGGTCAAACATGACATCGCGGCCACAGCGCAGCATTGACTCTGCATGCTGGCCACACACTGAGGTGAAAAATGTTTGACCAGAGCTACGTGAAGGATTCTGAGGTGGCAAACAGAAGACGAACGGAAGTATTGCATTCTCAATGAAGAATGTCGCAGGATGTCAAGAAGAGACGAATGGCGTCCAGACATACCATGGCGAGGGGAAAGTCACGTGAACAGAAGCCCATTTGTTGTGGTAAAATCATGTGCTAACTGGCTGGATATGACAAGAAAAGGGCAAGAACTGCAAGCGGCGGGGAAACGATTGAAGGTGAGCTTCAGAAGGTAACAACCGGAGAATTCGCAACGTTGCAATGCACATCCGACCGACAGAGAAACAATAGCACGAAACATCAGTCAGCAGGCTTCTAACGGGATTATAAGCATAGCTTTCAATACACCTAAGGAACTGAATGAAAACCAAAACAAGGAGAAAAATATTTATAAACTGTACAAATAATGACAACGATTAAATATACATAAACAACTTCTTGTACAAAATTTAGTAAAGAAAATCAAAATATATAAAACAATTGACATAATGAGATATGTAAGATAAATATAAGACTCAAATAACTCAATAAATAATTAAAAAATCTTAGATTGTTCAAAAAGAGACTAAAATCAATATTTACTGTATTATTTAAAAAAAAAAGGTAAATATATTTAAATAATACTACACACAATAGTTTTTCACCGATTTAAGTATTGAAAGTTAGGTCTCAAAAATGTTAAAGTCAGTGCAATTACAGCGCAATGCCAGTGGCGTGTTTTTAAATGGGACAGTGGATTCCACATAACACCATATACTTAGCATAAATTATGCGCTTAACTTATTATTTAAGTAATGCCAATACACAACTTGCACCATATTTCAACATTACGCATGTGAAGATAATTAACTGAAAATTAGTTGTAGTATATCAAAGCAAAACCATTTAATTGCCAGTCTTTAACAATATATTTATTTTTTATTAATGTGATCTCCAATTAAGAACATGGTAATATGCCACAGACGACCGAGTTTCATGTTGACAGGAGACAAATGTTGTACATATTTTTTATATTGAAGCTTAGAGTTCGGATAAAGTTGGCTGAAGGGCATGTTACCGAGCGAAGAGCAGGAGACTGTTTGGCGCCGTGAGGTTGTCGCACTGCACCAAGCGCTGGTGCTTGCAAGACTGACACATCACAGCCGCCACATCTGCTGCACTCACCTGGTGCTCGCTACGCAGCCTGATCCTTGCAGGAGTTCTTTGCTGCTGTAGCACCGGAGGTGTTGGACGAGGCCACAGACAGTGCTGCTGCAGCCTACTGGCAGCCATTAGTCTTCTCCTGCGACTTGCATTCTGTCATCCGCGTGTTAGTTTCAGCGGTGACCAGACCAGCATCCCAGCGCGTGATTGTGACTGAAGACCAGCTCAGCCTCCGCCCACCACACTTCACACCTCACACCATGAGCCACACTTTTCACTTTCCCCATCCATGATGCAGGAAAAACTTAACAACTCACTTCAACTCCAATATGAGTGCTTTTATACGGTTTCGTAGATGTCAGTGGTTTAAAATACGCACACAAGACTTCAGAAACTGCGTAAGTATTGATCTCCCAGCTATATTTTTAACATAAAATATTCGGGATACTGGTATATGTAAAATTATATACACCTCAAAACGACACCTCTTTTGTTCCACCTTATTTTAAGGGAAAAATAAAACGGTTTACGAATATTTTGCATGGAGGTATATGACTCTGCAGAAGGACTCTTTGTGTCTTTTTGAGAGCAAGAAGTTTAATTTTCTCCTGAGAGCACAAACGTATTTTTTCATCCGGTGATGGGAATTGTGTGTGTATTTTAAGGAGGGCAGGGGACGTGGTTGCGGCAACAAAATAAACATTCTCTCGTTGGAGCTGGAATGCCGTCTTTGCAGTCACTGCTAACAGCGACTTTACTCAGGTGTCATATATGTACTATTTGAGCCGCAACAGATCTGGTGAATGCGTGTGTTATCATTTGTAAACAGACTTATCTTCAAAATATTAAGTGCGAATAATTTTTTCCCACCTAATTACGAGTAACGTGATACTCCTTGAATGTCTCGTACTTGACTCAGCTATAAACCTGGCACATTCAGGAAAAGTGAGAGATATCAAGCGGCTCTTACCAGCTTTATTACGCGTAGATTGGAGTGAAGTGAAGTACGGATTGAGTAGCGCGGAATACGATGATGGGGAAAACGGATGTGCCGAGAGAAAACACACCGGGCAATGGCAATATCCGTCATGTTTTCCACATGCACCAGGAGTCGAACCCGGTCGTGGGAGGCGAGTGCAGATACTACGATCGCCTCGAAAATTCGGGGAAACACGTAACATGGTGGAACATTGTAATGACTTTCAATATTGCCAGGATCGGATGGATAAATGAACTTCATTCTTGTACACAGTGATGGATCTCCACTGTCTGTCCGGAGTAAAATGAGACATCTGCCAGTCACACGGCACTCCGCTGTAAAGTCGCTTGCACAGTGTAACATGTTCACTAAATCACTGTCGTAGTACTTTAAATGCATTAGTATAAGGGACAGTCGATGCTGGTTTAACTATCAGTATGTGTTGTAAATTGTGGGTAATGATTGTTCTTTGTGTTTTTCTGGTAGGCCCTATCTCCAGTAATTGGAAAATACGCTCGAATGTCTTATGAGATGCGTGTATACTNCTTATGAGATGCATGTATACTGATATTGCTAATACTTTTAAAGATAATAATTAGTTACAATTATGAATGAACAGGAATTGCTGCCGTTTTAAAAAAAAACAACAAAATTTTTTCCCTTAAAATACGTAAATAAAGAAACCATCTTGCAAGTAACCGTGAATGTACTATTAAAGGTCGTACTTCTGCATCTAAGAGTGGTAATGTGCCAAATTATGTGCAGGCCCTAGGCATAAATTATTGATAATTAATTGGATGTTTCTTGGCTGGTGGTTACATGCAAATGTCATAAACCTGTTGAGTAGATCCGGTTTATAGTTGCCTGTTCAGACCGCTTTCTATTGAACGCGGGAACGTCTTGAAGCACATTTTTATACTTTTCTGCCTTAACATGTAAGCGTCACCACAAAGTTTGTACCTGGCGATACTGTGGTTGCCGAGCCACAACTATCTGATTTTCTGTATTACCAGAAATAGTTTTAGAAACATTTGCCAAGCTCCCGAGAAGACAGATTTCTTCACATTCGTACGAAGTATTTAAGTATTAAACGTCTCAACAAAAAAATTTGCTTGCTGGATTAAATTGAATTTGCAATTTTTATTATTTGTTATCTTGGTTCGCTTTATCCTCAAGGATTTTTACATTTGAACTCCACTTTTCTCTAATGCAAAAAGTTTATTAATAAAATTTGTTCACAGTAAAATGAGCACTTTTTAAGTCAATATTTAGAAGAAAACCGCAGTCCATAACTGCACATCAGCTGCATTGCACGCCGGCGTGCGAGCTGCGAGTCCAGTTAGCAGCGCACTGAGGAAAACATTACTAAGTCTTGCTGACGTTTTATTGCTAATGTAATGTTTACATTTATAACTATTACTGCCAGAAAAAATTAGTTTTTGTGTTTATCTCGGGAAACTATTAACTGGTACCCACCAAATTCAGGCGACAATTTGTACTACTGTTGTCCATTTAAATTTATATGACTTAAGGAGGTATGCAATCACATATTTTAAAATCACAGTAATGCAAATATTTTATGTCAGTATACCACATATCCCAAAATATTTCAACAGTGTCTATGACAAACAGAATGTGCCAAAAATCTCCTGAAAAACTAATACTTTCGACTATTACTACCGAAGTAGATGCTCTAGACTCCACCTCCGTTATGTGAGTTGCACGCCAGGTTACGGTACGAGGCCGTCTGTAATCGAGTCCCAGGTACCAGGAAAAGCACGGGTGTATTTGTAACTGTCTCACTTGTAAAGCGATATCCCGGTAAAAGAGACGTCATGGCCCACCTACCATCTAACCATTTCAAAATAATTTGCATCCCTGTCTCTGAAAGTAGGCTCATTAACTACATCGATAACATCTTGTTTTCATCAGCCATAGTTTTTAATATTTTAAATTTATTAAAATTTTTTTAACACCTATCAGAAATTCTGCCTAAAACTTATTTCTTTCTTTGCAAAATTTTTTTACTAAGTTGTCTTGACCATACTGGGTCGTAAGCAGCTCTGGTTCATAAAATATACCCTTGATGAACTCACTTTCCAAATATTTTATTCTGTATGTTTTGGGGTGCGTGTACAATCCATCACATAACTTAAATACTTCAGTGGGCAATTTGGCGTACACCCCTTTTCAAACAAACCTTGACTTTTACTTATACGAACTTTATCTCCTATAGCAAACCTTGCTTTATCCATTTTTCTTTCTCCACCATGCATGTTGATTAGAATAGACGTTTCATTCTTTGCACCTACATTGGCAGGCTTCATCTAGATTGTGCTGTGAACAGTGTTAGTGTATTCACTTATTCATTTGGGCAATATATCCACCCATTTATAGCTTCTCTACACAGTAAATATCATACACATTTTCTCCTTCAATGTTCTATTAAATGGAAGGGGTTTGTTAAATTTCATAAATAGTTTTGTAAAATAAATTTTTAAAATATTCTTTCTACAGCACTGGCTTTCTTTCAGCTGAATGTTGAATTGTGTGTTCTGTTGTTATTGAATATTAATGTCTTAAATTATTTATTGTAAAATTCTTTCCATTCGTCTGATTGTAAATCCATATGACTGCGGCCATTCAAAATAGTTTTGAATGCTAACGTAACATTTTCACCTGTTTTATCTTTGACAGGTATTGTCCATGCATACTTGAAAAACACATCTATCATGGTCAGTATACACTTAAACCCCTTGTTGAATCTGTGTATACCTTTTAATGATCCAGAGTCCATCTCAACCAAGTCAGCCTGCCAGAGATCGACGATGCCAAAAGATAGAACAGCCCTCCTGGGGAAATGTTTTCGCATTAGTTTGACGCTATGCCACTGTGGAAGACAGGGTGGCGGGTAGGTTCGTAGTTAATTCCTCCAAGCACAGACTATAATGTGCCTTGAAGGTTAAGGGTATTGCAATAAAGTAGTCTTATGGTGTTTCATTTGGAAGGATAGTTATATTGTCTCGAGGTTAACACAAACAATCTACAGAAACACTTCCGAGGTGTGGTACTCTAATAATTTGGCTACTCGGATTAACTGCGGATGACTTCGTGATGGAGGGGGGGCTTCTCTGGACGGTGATTGTATACTTAACTCTGCTGATATGCTGTCCGCTTTGGTTGTGCTCCATCGAAGTGGGCGGCCTTTGGCAAAGGCCCGCTGGGTGTCGTCGTCTCCCCTAGACTGCTCTACTGACGTACTGAGGTACTGTTGTGGCCTGGAGTCCGACTCCCGGCCTCTCGACTGACTGACTCACTCTCCGCGTGGTACTCTAGAACTGCCTGATTCCTCGAACTAACGTCTCTGGGCGGTAATAATTGACTGACCCCCTCTTCTATCGTAAAGGGTTTATATGGTCGCCAGCCTCCCCCCTTAAGTGTCGGCATGTGTCTATATTATGGGGGGGGGAGGTGAGATGGTATAAACCAGAACAATGCCTTTCAAAACACGTGCCCTGGTTCCTGAAGGTTGGGGAGGGGGGAAGTGGCACTTTGCTCCTAGTTTGCTCTAGCAGCTATTTCTTGGTGCGTTTACACATTGTCCTGTGGTAAGCTAGGGGGGTGGGGGGTGTTCTCGGCACCATTATGCAGGTTTTCAGCTGTTTCTTCCGCGGTGCGTGTTTTCTGACTTTAGGCGAACTGCGTTTCTCTATCTCGTGAAACCTCTGCGCTCAACAGATCTCACGGGCTTGCTAGAGGTGTAGGGGGTGGGAGGGTGGTATGGAGGCCTAAGCAACAGGACACGTGTAACTGCGATCCGCCACCTGCCTCGTGACACATGTCAACTGAGAGGCGCTCGCAAAGGGGGTCAGCAAGGCTTCTATTCCAAAAGGCGACACACGTCAAACTATAGTCATATCCTAACAGATACAAATGCAGTTTTTCAAAAGAATGACCCCAACTCGGGAACACCAAAATCAAGAAAGGGCGATAAATGGAAAACTATCGTTTGACCAGTGTACGTAATGATAAAGAAAAGCCGTTACTCTCCTCGTACAGGAACAGGTATTAAGATGTATACTGGCTATCCCAAAGAGTGCATATGAATGGATTATGTTAGGAAGCTCATTGGTTGGCTTCTCGTTATTTATGGCGAAGAGAATGCTGGAAATGATAACTATTACAATGTGAAGGACGGAATAATGGATATGCTCATCAGCAAGTTTACGGACTTTGTTGTGAATAATCCAAAATATATACCATACCTGATACGAGTGGTAAACACAATATCTCCTTCTTTCTGGGAGTCGGAGCATCATGGAAAAGGATTACTCATTCACATAATAAATGCACTACCTTTTGAGTTGCATGCACCAGACTATAAATTCCTAGGCCCAGGTACCAGACTAAAAGAGAGACTTGAGAGAGATGATAAACCTGTTAATTCATTAGATGAAGCTGCAATGGTGCATGATATAGCTTATCATCACCATAGAGATCTAGCTGAAAGACATGTAGCTGATAAGGAACTGGAAAAGAAGACATTCAAAAGATTGTTAAGCTCAGATGCTGATCTCAATGAAAGATTGTGGGGTGGTGTTACCTGATCTGCGATGCATATTAAACGTAAGCTGGGCTGGGGAATTAAAATAAAATTTTAAAATATTAGGTATATAAAATGAAAGTAANAGATGATAAACCTGTTAATCCATTAGATGAAGCTGCAATGGAGCATGATATAGCTTATCATCACCATAGAGATCTAGCTGAAAGACATGTAGCTGATAAGGAACTGGAAAAGAAGGCATTCAAAAGATTGTTAAGCTCAGATGCTGATCTCAATGAAAGATTGTGGGGTGGTGTTACTGGATCTGCGATGCATATTAAACGTAAGCTGGGCTGGGGAATTAAAATAAAATTTTAAAATGTTAGGTATATAAAATGAAAGTAAAAAACATAGTATTTAAAGTTTCTAACGTGGAGCTGAAGGGTCTGAATATTGATTCTTTCCTGACGAAAGATCATCTGGAACACAAAAACAATAAATTGAAGGAAGGCAAAATTATGACTATCACAGTCTCAACTTCCACAGCTTAAGAAAATGTCTAAGGAAGTGAACACTGGAAATGGTTTGACATCTCACAAAGGTGGATTTTTACCTCTGATTTTTGCAGCATTGGGAGCTTTAGGGGCATTGGCAAGAGGTGCCTCATCTATCGCTACAACAGTAATTAATGCTAAGAATATAAACGAGGAATTGGAAGAACGAAATAGACATAATTTGGCCATGGAAAAACTTGTAAATGGGGGGTGGGGGAAGAATGCTAAAAAAAGTAACTACACAAAGTAACTTTGATATTGATATAATGGTTAAAAAATTAAACACTAAGCATTTTCGAGGTGTATTTATGATTGATAAGCTACCTAACATGCCACTCGATAAGGAATGTGAGATTGTTAACCTAGATGTTTAAAAAAATCTCTGGAACATACTGGGTATGCTACTGGAAAGTATCAAATAAAAATATGTTGTCGACTTATTTGGTGGAGATCCACCCCGGGAATTGATTGCTTATCTCGGTGGTAATATTATTTATAACGATAGCAGAATTAAAAATTTTCACCGCGTAATTTGTGGCCATATGTGTGTAATTGTGATGAATAACTTTTCACATTATTTTAAAATTCCAAAAATTATTTTACTATTAGTAAACAATGGATATATGTGGAAATGCATTGATGCCCTCTTGGATTGAAGATAAAATTAAAAAAACACCAGGGTAATGATACAACTACTGAGAAGATCAATCCTAATGATTTTGTTTCCCACCCACATTTCAGTGACTTTATAACCACACTGACAAGACATAAGAGATCATTGGATAAATCCTTTTTCACTTAATTGGAAGAAGATAATAATATAGACTTTGAAAACAAAAGTCTTACAAACATGGGAAATCCCATTGTTCCTAATGATGCAGTCTTTTTAGAGTACTATCAGTCCAACAGAATTGAAATTATTCGTTTAGTCGGGAAATACAGTTCAGTGGACAAATTATTTTACCAGGGTAATAATCAATCACAATACATTTTTATGAGGAGTGGAAGAGTAATTAAGATAATAATAAAATAAGAGAATTGTAAAGGAATGATCTAATTATACCATAATTTTAAAAGCGTCACCATACATAAGACTTTCGATGTTTTGCCTGATGATAAGATATTTTTTAAAATTCCAAAAGCGCTCAGTTTATCTGAAGGCACAGCTGTGTTTTTTGAAATAGTAATGGTATATAAATATATTTAAGGAAAAGAGCAGAGTCTGTTAATTTTTAATGGAAACACTTCCATTAAAAGCAAAAAGGAAAATGTCCTAATAATCTAATGATTAAAAAAATTCTTCTATTTTATTACGATACTTGCCATTATTCAACTTACGAGTAGTATCTATTGTAACAAAAACATATTCCTTATCCCAACATTTTGAACATGTATCCCTAAGTTTCTCAAATGGAATATCACCACCAACGAAATCGCTATGAATATGTTTAAGATTTGTATAATCTTGTCTGAATATGAAAAGAAAATTGGCGTTGTCTCTTATAAGCTGTTTAGGCACTTTTGAGTATGTCTGAGCTAAATAGAAGCAATCAATACCTTTGCGCCTACCACGAGAAAAGAAATCTCTTATTTGGTCCAGATTTTGAAGTATGAAATCGTCAAAAACCACAACAGAGTCATAACAACAATCATCCACCGTAACCATTTCTTCATTTGTAGGGAAGGAGTACGCTATTGGTTCAGATATTGATTTTACTGCTTCCTCTGTATTTCCTTTAAGGCGATATTTTTTGGTTGGCTCAGACTTTTTGAACACACATATAGGGTACCAAAAAAGTCCATCCATCCTGGGGCATATATAAAAATATAAAATCATAAATGTAGTTCTTCCACAATTACTAGGGCTAACTATCAAACATCTAATATTATTTGGCATTAATTCCCCATGACGTTTTGTCAATACGGTTTTGTCTGGTATTTTTATTTTAATATCCCAGTCTATCTATAGTCGGTTCACGACGGGAAGAAACTTTTGAAAATCAACATTTGAAAAAACACCCTAGCCATTAGCTACATGCATATAACATTACAAGCAGCGGCGAGAGCGGATACAGTTATGCCGTCAGGTTGCCAGCAGAAAGAGAGTAAATAATTCCAAAGTTTTAACGTAATTGTTAATTTATCGCTTACAAATGGGTGTCGAAAAGAATTTTATCGTATTATGCCAATTATTAATGACGTGATGCTAACGTATTTAGATTTCAACGTCTTTTGCATAGTTACA
>NQII01006754.1:87881-112953 GCA_002778355.1 Clitarchus hookeri
CTTTAGGATGTTTTAACTTAATGCAAACTGGAGATGTTAGGATACACCATTGTCAGCTTCTTTAATTATTGTAAACAACAGTTCTCTTTTAATATTTTTTTTACTGGAGCCACATTTTTTAGTTACGTTTAAATTGTTATTGTCATTTCTTTACAAAATCTGTGGGACACTTATTTTGTTCCTCCTCTAAGCATTTACTTAGCAACATGTTTCAATTTAATTGTTTGAATATTAGACATTAGTGAAACCAATGTCTTTTCGTATAAGTTTTAAGTTTGATTTCTGTTTGGAAAAAATATTTTAAGATAGCAACAGAGGTTAACAGCATTAAATATGGGCCCAGAGCCCAACTAAAACATAAACACAGCGGCCTACCGCCGGCTAAATTATTTGAACAAAGTCTGTCGGGTTGCATTTTTGTTGCAAACCCACTATAAGAGTTATGGGAACTTCGGTTCCTGACCTCGTGACAGCACGGCCATCCGGGGGCTTATGAGAGATTGGCGGTGCCATGTTTATGTTGTTGGATGGACTCCTTGAATGTTGACACATTTCAATGCAAAGTATTGTGCCACATCTATAATATGTAATCAAAGTGAAAGTTTTTCTCCCCCACCCAACCCCCCAGTCAAAATCAAATTTACACACACACGAAACATCAAATTTTTAATACTCACATTTTGGGTTTATAGAATGAAATGTTTTTCGCTTGCATCGCATATTATTTTGTGTGAAATTTTCAAGATTAAAAACTTTACGCTAGTGGAATATTTATTAATAATATTTACATGACTTTTATAATGGGTACGTGCATGAACGAACACATGTACACTACATACACAGTGGAATATAAACATTGCCATGTAACTCCACAGTGGAATGTAAACATTGCATGTAAACATTGCCATGTGACTGCGACATGGCAGTCACATGGCAATGTTTGTTTACCTTTGGCAGAAGGATACAAAATGGGCTTGAAAGTAGATCTTTAGCAGGGCTTTAAGAAAGTCTCTTCCAGTCATGAACCAACTATATTTCATGTTTCTTGGATTATTCATTTATTTAATAGATTTTTTTGTTGTAATAAATGCGTAAAGTATTAAAAATAACACATAACAAATCAGTTTTGAAGAAAAGACTACATTATCCTTTAGGGATAGAGGAGCACTCAATGGCTTTAGTTCAGATCTATACTGCATACCTAACACCTAACATTACCCCTGTAAAAATTGGCTCTATTTTATAGACATGGGTGGTATGGAAACATGAGTTGAAATTCCAGTTGGCCTATATAGTTTAAAAGATCTTGCAAAAACTATAAAGATAATTGCCCGATTTAATATAGTTCCAATGGGTGGGGGAGCAAATATAAGCATATCCGTCGGGCTGGTAAAACAACAAACAGGGTGATAGTAAAATGTGTGTATGATTTACAGTTTGGAAAATGGGGTTCGATAGGAGAACTTTTAGGTTTCACAGAAAATAAAATCCTAAAGGCAATCAGTACCATTATAGAAACACAATTCCAAAATTTGTTCCCTTTGAAACAATAAACAAACTGTAATATAGTTAATGGTATGATATTAAAACATGATGAATATAACCACATAGAAACTAGCATAATTGCTACATGTAAACCAAGGACTACATTTGGATTTGGTGATACAATCTATTACAAACCTGGTTATCCATTATTTTTTCCAGTGCAAACAACTCAAGTAAAGGAAATAATAGTTGAAATTAAGGATGACAAAGGAAAGTTTATAAATTTTAATTCATCAGAAAAAACTATGGTCTTCTATATGAGACCGTGGATACTTATTGTAATATTAAAGAAAAAGGTATTTTAGGTTGGAAGTACTCATATAATAACTTTAATGGGTAATTAAATAATTAAAGATTCATAATAATAAAAAAACTAAAGAATATAGGTCAGGCTAGTTGATAACTGCTTTCGAATTGCATTATCTGCATCTGAATTCATCACACAGCTATCATTTTGTTGGTGTAGAAATAGGTTTTCCTCATACGGACTAAGCAACTGCATCTGCCGTCCTCGCTATCGGTGACGTAATATGTGAACCAGGATGTGGCCGAGGTCGATTTATATGTGCTATTGATATTATTCACTAAACAATTCGACGGGACTCGCTATATAAGTTATATGAAGAATCTCGTCTAGCATTTTGCCAGTTTAGCGCATGGCCAAAATGTCCGAATCTTAATGCAAGGTTCGTGGGTTCAAATCCCAGGCTGAGCAGATAAATTTACAGTGCGGNTCATACGGACTAAGCAACTGCATCTGCCGTCCTCGCTATCGGTGACGTAATATGTGAACCAGGATGTGGTCGAGGTCGATTTATATGTGCTATTGATATTATTCACTAAACAATTCGACGGGACTCGCTATATAAGTTATATGAAGAATCACGTCTAGCATTTTGCCAGTTTAGCGCCTGGCCAAAATGTCCGAATCTTAATGCAAGGTTCGTGGGTTCAAATCCCAGGCTGAGCAGATAAATTTACAGTGCGGNTGGCCAAAATGTCCGAATCTTAATGCAAGGTTCGTGGGTTCAAATCCCAGGCTGAGCAGATAAATTTACAGTGCGGGTGTGAAGGCGCCCGCATCCACACTGTGTGTTTATCAACCGAGCCATTCGAAATTTGAGCTAATAAAATAAATGATCATAGTCTTAGCAGACGTCTACGAATAGCAGATGCAAATATATGGTACGTCTTAAAGCCCAGCAAAAATACTCTCTACAATATTCAAAGCTATATTCGACGTATAGCTGGGTAATCTCGGATGGTGAAGGAGCCACACCATCTGAGAGAGGGTACTAGAAATAAAATAAAAAACTCCTCGACCTCACCACTTAAAAAAAAAGGCTAGCTGAGGGGTGAGTTAGGGGAGTTCTCCGAAAAAAAAAAGATTTTTGATGACATCAAATCAGGCTGTAATAATATTTAAAAAAAAGGTCACTGGCAAGTCATTAAGTTGACCAGAAACCTTTTTCATTTTTTTTCTTGTAATATACACTGAGGCAACAAAGGTCATGGGATGCATCCTAATATCGTGTCAGACCTCCTTTTGTCTGGCAAAGTGAGGCAACTCGACTTTGCATATAATCAGCAAGTCGTTGGAAGTCCCGGCAGACATATTGAGCCATGCTGCCTCTATATACGTCCATAGTTGCGAAAGTGTTGCCTTTGCAGGAGTTTGTGCATGAACTGACTTCTCGATTATGTCCCATAAATGTTCGATGGGATTCATGTCGGGCGATCTTGGTGGCCAAATCATTCGCTGGAATGGTCCAGAATTTACTTAAAACCAATCGCGAACAGTTGTGGCCCGGTGATATGGCGCATTGTCATCCTTAAAAATTCCATCGTTGTTTGGATACATGAAGTATATGAATGACTGCAAGTGGTCTCCAAGTAGCAGAACATAACCCTTTCCAGTCAATGATCGGTTCAGTTGGATCAGAGGACTCAGTCCATTCCATGCAAAAACAGCCCACACCATTATTGAGCCACCACCAGCTTGCACAGTTCCTTGTTGAGAACTTGGGTCCTTGGATTCGTGGGGTCTGCGCCACACTCGAACCCTACCATCAGCTTTTACCAACTGAAATCGGGTTTCATCTGACCAAACCACGGTTTTCTAATCGTGTAGGGTCGAACCGATATGGTCACGAGCCCAGGAGAGGCGCTGCAGGCGATGTCGTGCTGTTAGTAATGACACTCGAGTCGGTCTTCTGCTGGAATAGCCCAGTACAGCCAAAGTTAGCCGCACTGTCCTAACAGACTCGTCCGTCGTACTACCCACATTTATTCCTGCTGTTATTTCACACAAAGTTTCTTGTCTATGAACGCTGACCATTCTGCACACATGTCGTTGGTCTCAATGATATTGAACATATGAATATTCAGATTTCAACGATACAGAATTTGATTCATATATAACAAATAAAGAAAATATTAATGAATTATGGGTCATTAAGTACAGGCAGTCGGCCACTGTGTTGTCCATGGTGGGAGGTTTTGCCTGAAATTAGGTATTCTCGGCACACTCTTGACACTGTGGATCTCGGAATGTTGAATTCCCTAACCATTTCCGAAACTGAATGTCACATGCATTTAGCTCCAACTACCATTCCGCGTTCAAAGTCTGTTAATTCCCGTTGGGTAGCCATTATCACGTCAGAAACCTTTTCACATGAATCACTTGACTACAAATGAAAGCCCAACCAATGCACTCCCCATTTATACATTTTGTATGCGATACTAATGCCATCTGTATATTTGCACATTGCTCTCCCATGACTTTGGTCACCTCTGTGTAATAAATATTGATAATACGAATGGCTATTTTAAACCCATGAAATTTTAAAAGTGTTTTGAAAACGTATGGCTATTATTAACCCATTAGTTTTTAAAAGTGTGTTTATAACGTGTGGCTATTTTTAACCTATTAGTTTTTAAAAGTGGGTTGAAAACGTATGGCTATTTTTAACCCATTAGTTTTTAAAAGTGTTTTGAAAACGTATGACCATTTAAACCCATTAGTTTTTAAAAGTGGCTTGAAAACGTATGGTTAAAATCTATGGTGGGCCAGTAGCTGGGCTCGCATTGGCATTTTATATCTACTCTCGCTGTCAACGACAGGTTAAGTCCTACCTGCGTACATAGATGCCTGTTATCCATTGTAAACCCGCCTCAGTGCAGGTATTCTCCAGTACGTATTCCAGTTGGTTTACTTGTTAACGAGAAAATATTTGATTAAAATAAAAAATAATTATAAAATATTTGTAAAATAAATGCTTAAAATGAAATTAATTACATCTTAGATGGTAAATATAATCAACAGATGATTTCGCATACCTAAACATTACAAAGGAAGTGAATTTTTTAATTAATTTCCAGAAACAATAAAAATAATCTTACATACATACAAAACAGAACTAGAAATTTCCTGAATTAAATGCAAGAAAACAGAATAAAAATCTATTAATAATTTTGGTAACCCAAAGGATAAACTGCAGGGCTTGTGGTATTGGTATTTTAAATTGGACTGGCAGAAAAAAAAACAGGGAAATTCAGTTAACACTCCGGTCGTTTTTTTTTAAATATATGCACATTTCGTTATCGTTTGCCGGCGGTGACCGTGACGAAAAACTACTAGAGACGATTCTTCAGAATGCGAGTTTTCATGTTCGAGTTTCGGGTGTCATTGAATTGTTTAAATTTAATTTACTGTAGAAATAAACCTCGTTATCCGTTAAGAATACACAAAGGTAGTTTATATACACCGACTGAGTTAAGTCAACCAGATGTTAAATTCGTCGGTCGCAGTAAAATAAATGACACACAAAATATTTAAATGACTATCCATTTAAAAATGACATGCTGAGGTAGAGAACTATTAAAGTATGATGTATTTACTAAGTAATATATGTGTACCGAGTTTGATGAAATTAGATTCACTGTTTCAAAAGTTATTAGGTGGGTATATACACCCCATACAGACGCTCGCGTGGTTGCATTAAGCCTCTCTTCCCAAGGCATGCGGGCTATGAACATATTGAGTAGAGCGCGCGTCACGTAGAGTTCACATTGCGTTTTGGCGGATGTGGTGTACTCGTCAGTCTGAGATGAGCGCTTGCGGCACGCTAACATACCATCACACAAGCCTAGGGAGGTAGTCTCCACGCGACTTACGTTATAGTAAATAGTCTGTACTCCACCCACTCCCTCTTCGCCCCAGACGAATAGTGAAGCTCTAATAAAGTGCACGTAGGGATAAGGGCAGCCAGTAACAGCGCGGGTTGCACTTCCTTCCATAAACACCTTTACTCACGAGACCGCACATGCTCGTTGTTCTTGTGTGGGATGGGCTGCTTGTCAATCACCTACATTTTACGATAGTGCTGATATAACTTTATTTTGGCTTTTTACATTGGATTTTAAGAACAGTATATGTTGTTTACATATATGTATAATATATATAAATTCGGCAAAGAAGGTATAACTGCAACAAATGTCTACTGGAGAAACATGACAGGGTGTGCCCAATTGCGCATTTCCCATTCCGGCAGGAGTGTTGAACCTCAGACACCCGAGTTACAATCAATGCCAGCACGACCATGAGATTGAAAGCTTTCTTCCCTAATTTTTCAAACACTATTTTACCTACGAGTATCCTTTGCCATTCTTTGTTCTAGTAGAACTCTTCTACTACGTAATAAATTACACGCAATTTCGCAATTACTTTCTATCGAGGGGGTTTTTACTGTGCCTACGCCGGCTCCTTTGTAAATCAGGGTAAGTTGGTAACCATGGCCCCAATCGCGACTGTGTTTTCCCAATCCTAGTATAGCTGCGAGCATGTGCCCTTTTTGGTATAATTATCTGCTTGCTTAGGCTTTCAGGACTCAGGCGTGAGATGCAGTTAGATACAATCCCTACATATGACTTTTGACTGTCCTCTTAGTTTCAAAGTAGGCTATACAAATACATGTATTAGAAAATAAAGAATATTGTACTATTTCTATTTAAAACAAATACCGAAGAAAACTACATAGTTATTAAAACTTGTGTTGAGTTGCTGTTGGCAGTCACATTTCCAGCTGTAGATATCGCAACAGTTTTCACATTAAATCACGAGTAACGTAAAGTAAGTGCATGCGTGTAAGAAGATGAACAAACTTCAACTTAATATTAAATTAAATTAGTCTAAAGTAATCAGATGCAAAAAGTAATTTTAAATATGCCATGACAAATTCGAATCTCTTCTGTTGTATTCAGTAAAATACGGAAGTCTTATCACAGGCCAGAGAANCAAATTCGAATCTCTTCTGTTGTATTCAGTAAAATACGGAAGTCTTATCACAGGCCAGAGAAAATAATAATGACCCCAAAATGTTATTTATGTTGTCACAAACAGGAACCGCTTTCCTCTGATAACACGATATCCTCAATTTCACGCGATCTCTGATAGCTCCNCAAACTTCAACTTAATATTAAATTAAATTAGTCTAAAGTAATCAGATGCAAAAAGTAATTTTAAATATGCCATGAGAAATTCGAATCTCTTCTGTTGTATTCAGTAAAATACGGAAGTCTTATCACAGGCCAGAGAAAATAATAATGACCCCAAAATGTTACTTATGTTGTCACAAACAGGAACCGCTTTCCTCTGATAACACGATATCCTCAATTTCACGCGATCTCTGATAGCTCCNTTATGTTGTCACAAACAGGAACCGCTTTCCTCTGATAACACGATATCCTCAATTTCACGCGATCTCTGATAGCTCCGAGCGCACCAAATAACGACCAGAAAAAATTATCTCGTTCTTAATACAGCTTTGATATCACTCTTACATTTCTTTGGTGCCACCAGTTATTTACAACAGATACTAATGCACTTGTGTATGGACATAACCTGAGTATTAAAAAAATTAGAAGAATTATTAATATTTAATAATCACTATTTCATGACACGCTATTCTCTAATTCTGACGAGCTGCCGGGAGGTTCCTATGTTTATTTAACAGCAAGATACAGAGAATAACTTCCTTAACATATCTGCACTTTTTCATAGGGAAAATATTTGAGACGGAAAGTAAAAACTCAAAAACCCGAGACGACAGGTGAGAAGACATCTGCAGGATGTTTGAGAATCACATTTTCTCTCCTGAAGTAGTATCAATATGTTGGGAATAATTTTTGATATCTTACCTCACTCATATTCTCCTTCTAAACTTTTGCATCACTTTTCTCGGCACCGTATCTCCTCCATTCCTATCCTGTGCAATATACGTCTCATTTAGTTTTTATTAGCTATTTGAAAAACTTCTTTGGTTTTCTTGATTAAATATTCTCATAAGTAAAATATCTTAAGGGGAGTTTTTGTGTTAATTTGCTTGCATTATTAATTGTATACGTGACTGAAAAATGTTGTATGTATCAAATTATGTTCTTAGTTCTTAAACGGGCACACNTGCATTATTAATTGTATACGTGACTGAAAAATGTTGTATGTATCAAATTATGTTCTTAGTTCTTAAACGGGCACACGTATAGCATAAATATCGTTACCAATGCAGGAATTATGCGATGAGATAGTGGAAAAAACATTGCGTGTTGAAAGTCGAAGAATTCCTTAGGCTTGAAAATTATGTTTTGTATCATGGCTGATATACCACGAAATAACACATAACTGTATCTCCAAGTGATTTAGAAAAGGTAAACTATAGTAAACATATGTTGAAAATCGTGGTAAGGAAGGGTATAAANTGCATTATTAATTGTATACGTGACTGAAAAATGTTGTATGTATCAAATTATGTTCTTAGTTCTTAAACGGGCACATGTATAGCATAAATATCGTTACCAATGCAGGAATTATGCGATGAGATAGTGGAAAAAACATTGCGTGTTGAAAGTCGAAGAATTCCTTAGGCTTGAAAATTATGTTTTGTATCATGGCTGATATACCACGAAATAACACATAGCTGTATCTCCAAGTGATTTAGAAAAGGTAAACTATAGTAAACATATGTTGAAAATCGTGGTAAGGAAGGGTATAAATGCGAATGGTTTGAGAGACAGTGGTAAGTCATACTTGTCGAACAGAAGGATAGGAGACGTACGGAATACGATGCCACTGACCAGTGCACGAGGTAGTACAGCTGCTTGTAGTAACTAAGGAATCTTATTTCCTTAGTCTTTAATATATCCTTGAGTTGTACAACCAATTTTACTATATTAATTATAAAGAGCAAACATACTGGCTGCTCAAGTTTATCAACTTGCGAGAGAGGAAAGGAAGGTGTCCTGTTTATACAGACGTGACTTCTAAGCGCTTACCCTCCTTCCATTACACCATGAATATAAAGCATATCTACCATAACATATGGTGTAACACGCTTGGTATCACCCAAGGACCAATACAGCTGCTCCAAGAAAAAAATTAATGTTAACAGTTAGCGTCCAAAGACTAAAGCGTATAACATTCCAACTGTCCACATGCAATCGACGCCACCGTAAGAGAGAAACCTTGAGAGCACATCAAATCTTTCTTAATTGAAGTGAGTCAATACAATAAGAACTCTTCGTCTTAACTTCGTTTGGGTCCATATTTGACTGTCGCTAATATGTAACTGTTATTTTAAAAAATTACTCTGACATTTCTGTAAATGGCATCCTCTATAGGAAAATTTTCAAGAGAACTGAATTTGAGATTACGGTCAGATACTTATAAGCTGCATGAGAAATATTGCGGTTAAATGACGTTGGCTTATAATGAAGAAGATTGGAAAAAGATAAATCATGAAAGTAGCCACAACACTGCAAAGATGACGAAGGTTATAGATCCCTGAGTGTGTTTCCAAAAAACACAAATATCCTCACGTTGTGGGTTGACTTGCAACAAGTGGGTTTTACACTACCGGTAGGACGCACTGATGTTTAATATGAGTGGCAGCATTCCAGCTACAATCTGACAACATTGCCAGAATGCTATTGGGCATGTAAATGTCCCCAATATGTAATCTCAACATTAACGCAATCATCCCCTGGCCTAGAAAGAAACCTGATCATGTGGTCAAAACACTACACCAGGCAAAATAATAACTGCAATATCATCAGACTTTAAGACTACGTACATACATAAGTCTGTTTAGTGGAGTAGGGCAAAATGTTTTAATTACACGTCACAGTTTCTTGCAGGATCGTGATTTTTAACTTTTAGAATGTGCTTTGAGAAGTCCAAACCACTAGTGACATCTGATTGGAGTATGGTAATTTCCTTTGCCAAGCTCAACGGATCTATCATAATCGTTGAAGTGAGCCTGTCTGTTTTTTAATATCTTAAGGTCTTCATGAAAATAAGAATAAAACTGCAGATCACCATGCACCTGTAGATGAAGTGACCGTTGATGATCATATTAACCTCTATGGAAGGAAATTACACAACGCTCTATGGTCTTGTATCTAATGTGTTGTTTTTTTTTTTCAATTCTGATTGTGATTGATTGAGTGATCGACCTTGCTTGTGTTCAGAACATATGACTAATTAAAATGGGTAGAAGAAAAACCTCATGGACATGGAACAATACATCAGGAAATCCGAATATCGTGGACTTTTTGATAATGTTCCGATCATATGAAAATAATAATTTCAGTTAATTCCAATGTTATTTCATTTAAGTTCAATTTCTATAAAATTAAATGTGACACGTTTGATTTCAGGTTTATATCTTTGATGATACTTTCAAGTATAATAAAAAGAATCGTCACCACATATACTGTAAAAAGATGTAATATACATTTCTGTAGTAAAACGCTGTGTGTCACCATCGGCAAGGTTTTTTACTTTTTCTTAAAACACAACCGTATTTTTATTGCCTGCAATAAAACCACTGCCCTGTAAAGTTGGCGATTCTCTTGCATATAATTTTTTTTCCAGGTCATCTTTACATATATATATATATATATATATATATATATATATAATGCGACTAGCTATATCAGACCAACTGCAATGTGGTTATATTTATAGTGTTTTCCCATCATTTCCCATTAAAATACAAAATCAAATATTGTTCGATTCACGTCTTACGATTTTTTCAAAATTAAATCCACCACTATAAGTGATACAGTGTATTTTGTAATATCATATCTCCAACAGAAATCTATAAATATGTATTGCAAAACCAAGGGAACTCAATAATAACGGTACATTTTTTCTGTCTTGGAAGTGCAAGTGCGAGATCGTGTTACATATTTTCTTTGCTTGTTGCTTCATTGCATATTTTTGACGAGTAATTTAGTTATGTTTTCTAGAATATCAGCAACTTGTATCCTTGCATATTGATAGGAATTCTGCTTATTATTATAATTACTATTTATCGGAAATCTTTTATGGAATTTCGGGCGAATATAAAATGTAGACCATCGTGATGTTTTGTTTACTTTGACTCTTACTTGCTGTCAGATATTACAGCACTCATAATCACAAGTTTCTTCAGAAGAATTTCACGCCCATATCAAGTACAAATGAGGCAACTCTCGAATTAAGCCAGTAATTTATGTGTAGAAGGAAATCGCAGTATCGTTTCTCGACAGTTTTAAGGTCATGCTATCATATCTGCGACCTGATAGGCCACATCCTTAGTGAATAAATAGTAGGATAAGTTTCATTGTGAAAGTCAGTTGTAAAAATGTATGGTAACTGGCTTGTGTTAGCGACACTGGTGCTGTCTACAGCCAGGTGTTCTTTGCAGTACGACGATCTGGAAGCATTCGGCCAGCTGGTGATGTCACATGTGGTGAGTGAAGACAGTCGTAGAACAACTGTCACAACAGTATTGTTAAACCACATGACTAAAAAAGAAATGCTCATGAAATTACAATCACGCGAGTGTGCCACCATGTATCAATATTTTTCTACGTGTGGGTTCATACGTTACCCAACAAATTTGGATTTCGTTACAATTTCTCATTCAAATCTTTACGAAATTTCGTCAAAAATGACATTAGGTCAAAACCTGTTCCACAGGCTGTAAACGTTTAACAGCAAGCGATATAACATAGCTGGAATTAACAGTAAAACAAGTATCAAATCTAATTACCTTAATAAACATTATGTAGTAGTTTATGAAACACTATAAGAATTATTTAATACGTTTATTGCAATTTTTAAAATGCGCAGCATTAAAAGATTTTTTCAAACATTTGTAATAATTTAGATAGAATATATAAGACTTTTACAAAAATTTGTTTATTGATATTTAGTTTGTTCTTGTCAGTTCGGCAAATACCACTCCTTACTTTAGACTCCCGCCTTAAGAAAGATTGCATAGTATCATAAAAACATATTGAACTCAATTTAATTTTCTGGACGTAACTCAATAACGGTAAATATTTCGATGCGATTAATTAACCAATTTTACAAAGTTTATATATTGTTATAGGTTTATATATAAATTTATCTAAAAATTTCGAAGTCATTTTAAAATCTGTTTGAAATGTCTAAACATTACTTCAACTTGTTCGCTTTGTATATTATCCTTACTAACATTATAAAGCCTACCCCTACAAGTGAAAGTATTTGTACCTTCATAAGTGTGTTCTAGAGAACTTAGAGTAAACATTTAAGACTGCACAGATAATGGAACAATATTGATAAGGTTAACATTTTGAACGCTTTCATTCATCTCTGGCATGTGTGTTTTGGGATACTTTGTTGGTAAACACACATTTGGTAAAACTTGGTTTTCAAATACAGACTCCTTACAAAAGTATTGTTTACTGCTCGCAAAACGTTTAGCATATTCCCCGTTTGCCAACGAATACGTAATAATTATGTTTCTAGTAGGAGTGGATCGTAACTACGTTGTGTGAATCATGTAAACATTGGCATTTTCCCCTCCAGCGGCATGCGTATTGTACGTACACAAACACCTTTAGGTTCATCCTCAGGCCTTAAAAATGACTGCAATTGAGGAATGGGACAATTTGCCAAAGGAACTGCTTAATGTTCTTGTTTTTGGGATGCCCTTGTCGGATACAAGTGTGCTTCAGGAATTGTGTAGGTCCTGCTCGTTATTGAAGTTGGTCAATGCATCTGAGAAAGCCATTTTTGTTGTTATTGAAATTGTTGAGATTCATTTGTTAAAGGTGTTTTTCAGTTTATGACTTTTGTGTGTTTCATACTGAGATGATGTAAANTTTGTGTGTTTCATACTGAGAAGATGTAAACGATTTATGTGTTGTTCGCCACTTTATGTACTATTAGGAGTAAAACATGAAATATAAACTAATATTGTTCAATATAACATACTGGATTCTGCTAAATACTAAACGATTTGTGAGCACTTTATTACGTAATTAACACCAGTTCTCGTTAAACCACTATTTGATCTTACATGCGCGGAAACTTAGCAATGCTACAGGAAGGAGCAAATACAATAGTAATATTAAATTCACGAAACAGCCCACCTTAGTCGTGCATGTTTCTGTCATAGCGGAGGTGTTTCATGAAAAATTTATGTGAAAATGTGGTGCACGTTGTTCGCGGTTGACAGATTCCACTCTCCTCCCAGAGTAGCGCGTCTCTTTCCACAGCCTCGGGCGATGGAAGCCGACCTCACGAGGCGCAGTCAGTTGGTGCACCACCGGTCTGTGGTGCGGGAGGTACTGGGTTTGAATCGTATTTCAGTTTAAGTAAGGTAATAAGTTTGTTTATAAGCCGTCCCCTGATAAACCCCCAGGCATAACACTGGCAGACGTGAATTAGCCCTTTCCAATTCAATCGTGTGATGAAACTTATGGTAGGTCTGATGAGTCCATCAGAAGATGTCAATTATGACAAACATAAATAGTAGGGCATTGTAAGAATACTTGCTCGACTTATCATAAATCAAACAGTTTACAACTAGATATCAAAAGGCCGGTTGCGGTGCAGGCTTCATGACGTAAGAGCTAGGAGCTAACTGCCACCTCGCTTGAAGAAACGGTTTTGACCGGCGACCTCATGTTATTCACAAAACGGCCTGTTCTCCCAAAAAATCACTTCCGAAATTAATTATTTTACCATAAAGCCACTGTTTCAACAAAAAAAAAAAAAAACCAAATCGAAAAATGAGGAAAGCGGATACGAAGTTATTTAACCCATCCACACAATTGGATTATTTTGCATCAAAACCACGTTGCATGAAGGTCAAAATTACGCAATCACCCCACAACCCCAACAAAGCCACCGCCTCCCTTTTGCCTCATAACCCATGCCCACAACAATAATAAAATTCGCAAATATGAAGAAAAAATCACAAGAAATGAATGATTTTAAAAGCGAAGAACATATAACGTTACCAACCCTTACCTAACGCTCACCTCCCCTCCCGTAACAAACTCCCATACCCCTCACCATTACACTCCTAATAATAAAAAATTGTCAAAACAACGGAAAAATGAAAAAAAATTCTCTAAGTAGAGAAACAATTACACCGATGACTCCAACCACCATGTTAGTTGTTGTCGACCTTGACACGGACGCCATTGATCTTAAACTTAAAAAATCGTGAAGAAATGCAAATAATCCAAAAAAATTGGTAAATACGTAAGAACATATTACATCACTGCCTCCGATACGCATGTTGGATGCCGGTTACCTTGTACTTGACCCCAATGACATTAAACACTAAACATTTAGAAAAATATGAAAATTTCACTAAATTCATAAAATCGACTATCATATGAGGTTACGCACTGCGACGCCTATGTTGAATGCAGGGGACCTTAATCTAGACCCAATATGACCTTGAACTCTAAAAATTGAGAAATATGGCAAACAAACGAAAGCAAGTTGTAAAAATCGACAAAAATATTAAGTTACTGATATCGACCACCGTGTTTGATATTGGTGACTGTAGCCTTAACCCTAATGACCTTGAACTTGAGAAGAAAAAAAATTGCGTAAAATTTAGAAAAACGAAAAAACCCCCGAATAAATTATTACATACATACTGCGAAAAACCAAGTTGGATGTGTGTGGCTCTAAAAGTTCCATTCCCATAAGGATGGCAGAGCACAGCGACACTCTGATACGGCAATCAGAAGACGACTGAACCCCCACCTCTACCCCCAACAACTCATCAAGACCGACTGGAGATACCAACCCGGATAACCAACCATACGAACTGACCACCTCAGCCAGCCATACGATCCGACTATGCCACCCATCTATATGAATGGACCATACGATTCTTCTGTTCATACCAATCATGGGAGCCATCCATACCAATCGTTCACTTGAAACATACTAATCAACCATAATTATGAACCACTCATACAAGCCAGGCATACCAACCAATCATACCAGGTATCCAAGATAACCAACCATACGAGCCAACCATACATGCCATCAATACCACCTTAAAATACGATAAACCATGCCAGTCAACCACACCTCTAAGTCATTCGAACTGCCTATACGAAAAATCAATTATAGCTGACCAGTTTAGTAACGATCAAGATCAGACAACCAAAACAACCATTAATGTCGAACAACCATTCAATTGCCCATCTATACTAGCCAACGACTGACTGCACCCTAGACTGACCCCAATCAAAAACGACTTCTAACGAGATAAATTCCTGCCAAACTGACTAGAAAAATTGAAATCACCTTCTATATCTAACGACAGGCGATGACAATCAATCTCGTAGTTACCTCTCCGCGCAATATCTTCGCAAATCTTCGAAAATTTTGCGAGAAAGTCAAAAAGCTTTGCAAAAATGTATCACCTATTGCTAACCATACAGGCGACCAGACAAATTGACCATACAGACCGTCCTTTACTAGTCGACCTTACCAGATGACTGTACGAGCCATCCATCCAACCAACTAGACCAGCAACCACATCGACTAATCATACTGGCTGAGGACTGCCTCCTCGCAAGGCTATCTCCTTCCAAGAATGACATCACCCNGCCTCCTCGCAAGGCTATCTCCTTCCAAGAATGACATCACCCAATACTGGCTTCTACTGAGACCATCACCTGCCAAAGTGTTTAGAACAATGCACGAGAATAACCAGCTACATCAGCCAACCGTACCAATCACATATGCGAACAGTCGAAGATATTCAATCTCGAAACATGTCGCGTGATATCCATTCTCGTTCTTATTACTTCAAGCGAAAGTTCGCAAAACTTAGTGAAACTTCGCAAAAAACATTTCATCCACCGCTATTATAATATTGAGAAACTCTTCACGAACAAATACGCGAGTCTCTTCACTTATTGCTTCATGACTTGTGTTTCATTGTGGATTTCGCTTTATTTCATTTTTGGTTTTAGTTTTATTTTTCAACTGTGTCCACTGATATTGCTTTTGCACTGTTTTGTTTACTTGTATTGTTTTTTCGTTTTCTTCACCGTTTTTTCTTTTCTTTTGGTTTGCTTGTGTTGTCTGATCTGCTTTGTAATAACAAGTTGTTCGTCCATATTTTGTCATTCTAATTATATACACACGTGTTTTCTATTGACAAGGTGAAGCTTTCCGTAATTATCTATAAGTGGTATTGTAAAAGGTTTTTTCGATTTTTATCTTGCTGAGTTCTGTATGCCTGCCAATTTTATTTAGTCTCACGGTCGAAAATGGACTTAGTCCAATCACACCAACATAGTAATGGTTTTAGTTTATGTTCGTTATCTATTGACATTCATTGTTTTTAAGTTTTAAATTATATTTTATTTTAATGTTACATTGTAATTAATATTATCAATATTTTTTCAACATGTTTAAATACATCCCAAACACAACCTTTTCCTATATTTTAGAAATGTCGTTGTTTTTCTTCATTTAATTAATTTACTGTATATTAATAAATATTATTTAAAACAATTTTTTTACTGTTTCAAAATAAAATTTTACTCCATAATCTACTATATAAAAATAAGTCGGGTTTTCCTTCCTGACGCTATAACTCCAGAACGCACGAACCGATTTCCACGGTTTTGCATTCGTTGGAAAGGTCTCGGGCTCCGTGAGGTTTATAGCAAAGAAAATTCAGGAAAAATTTTAACAGAAAAGCGGGAAAATCTTTTTTTACATACAGCGCCATCTCTGATACATAGCATGTACTACAAATCAAGTAGATGGCGCCGGTGAGTGATACATTGTTTGACAGCTACTCATTGTTCTCTGCTCAGTGATGTGACAAACTTTCATGTGACAAACAATTGTGAAAAAAAAGTAAAAAAAATAAGTTATTCGTTTCCTAACATTTCAATTGGAAACCATCAAATCAATCACGTGTATTGTGCAAATTTTTATTCAATTTCAACAGCAGGCATTTGTCTTTGAGGTGGTAGGTTGAACTGTGTAAATTATGTGGATCGTGCATTTGAGGTTAAATTCACCACTCTGTCCATAGTCCAANCAAACAAAATGTTGCATAAAACGAAGCCATCTGGTGGCGAAACGGAGTTCGCCGGGTTTGCTAGTATATTATATATTAGTCCAAAAATTTAAAGTTTTACTAATTATAATATTTATAATTTCTGTGATATATTACGTGTAATTAGCATTTGATATCTCCTGAAATAAAATTTTCCCATGTTTGTTTTACAAACGTCGATATTAATAAATCATTCAAAATTAAGTTCTTTGAAAGTGAATCTAAAGATTCAAAATTTAATATAATTTATTTTCGCTTATTTAGGGCATCTCGGCCCTAAAGGCGTATTTAAGACACAACAATTTTCGCATTAAATTATTTAATTAAATATAAACTTACAACCTATCTACTACAAAAAGATTTTTCTTTTAATTACTATTTTGGGCTGAAATCAATGTTGAAATATTATTGTCATTATGACTGTTTTATTCATTCATAATAAACAAGAATTTAACGCTTGTTAAATTTTATAATTTGCTACCTTGATCATTTTATCGAAAGAAATGAACTAATTTTTTATAACTTTGAAACCTGAATTTAATTTTTTTTGGGACTTTAGAAGTTATCTAAACTTTCATAATCTTCTAATTATATATTGTTGTATTTGGTTGCCTCATCAATATCACCATATGCACTATATTGTCACGATGGAGGTTGATTTCCCAAATTATTTCTATAAATGAAATCCACTTGTAACAAATACGATGTAGATATCTTCCCTTTCAGCTCAGATGGAAGATAATCAACACCTGGACAAGAGGTCTTAATGCCCCAGAGGCTCTCGTAATAACCTTGCTCATTTCTTTATCTCCTATATACGATAGGTTTTCTTGTGAGTTGCTTAGTCAAAACTTTCCAATCTACACTTTCAATCCTTAACTTATACTGCGTTCGGGAGAGGGGGGATGTCAAAAACCATCAAATAATGAATGGCACTTATTATTTATTCTTAAATTTCTTTTAAATTGCTTAAGGCTTTCCAATAACATACTAACTAGAATTATGACATCAATACTTATGAACTCGCTGGGAAAAACATTAATTAAGTACATTAGAACAGAATACAAACTGAAGTATCTCTAAGTATAAGTTTCGTTGCCATTGGAGCCCATATATAATATCATTATCTACAAATACTGGATTTCTATAATTAATATAATTTAGTCTGTTACTACATTACAGTTCTGTCGGTCCATCTCTGAACCCGCTCAGCATCTCCTCTCTCTGGCTCCAGCAGGGACAACACCTGTGCGGACTGGGCGACCACACATCTCGCTGTAGGTAGCACTGCATTGCAGCCATTTCATAGCCCGCGCTGACTCCTACTCATTCTCACGGCGCACACCTCGAACCCGGAACTAACTACCCGCTCCCTAGGACCAGGCCGAAGTCTGCCTAGGGTTAGACCCTGTCCCAACATACAACCAGCAGCCACGGCGTCCGCACTGGCTGGTGTTTGGTCAACGACTCCCTATAACCTCGCGACGTGCAACTGCTGAGTTGCAATACGACTTGGCCAGCTCCTCGAGCACGCACTATCTGCAACATGCGTCGCACCAGCGATAACTGCGCACTGGCTGTTGTCTGGTCAACGACTCCCTATAACCCCGCGACGAGCAACTGCTGAGTTGCAATACGACCTGGCCAGCTCCTCGAGCACGCAGTATCTGCAACATGCGTCGCACCAGCGATAACAAGTACTACAATAAACAGTCGATCAGCCAGAGCCGTCCGTGGATTNGCGTCGCACCAGCGATAACAAGTACTACAATAAACAGTCGATCAGCCAGAGCCGTCCGTGGATTTTGAGCTCCACACACGCGGCAATGCCCCGCCTTCTGTAACTTACAGGACCTCGCAACTTCCTCAGTCGCGGCTAAGAAAGCACGAACACAATATGGATTAAGATACTAATGCCTTCCATTTTTATCATAATTTAATACATCCAAACATATTTTTTAAAGAGTATTCGTTGTATCGCGAATAGAATGAATTACATTATTTTATATCATCATCGAAGCATTCCTCGTAATTATTTGCAATGAACGTTGATAACTTAAATATATAATTTTCTGAAGTTTATGGAAATATTATGTTACGAATTGAAATTTAAAAGTGATATTTATATATTAATAAATTTAAGTGTAAATCATTTTATTATAATTTATAGATAAGTCTTTATATTTTTGTGGTGGGTTTAAATAGTAAATTAATTTAACGATTTTATGTTTTACTTGGGTTTTATCCATAACAGCTACATTACCTACTGACGATACTTTTTTAGTGAAAGAGGGTATAACTATTCTTGCAGAGCTTTATTCATATTCACTCCCGTGCAAATACTGAAGCTCGCCATTCAATTATATGTCATGGTTTTATTTTAAGGCACATATGAGACTACGAGCAAAATAAGAGCGGGTATTGAAACTGTGTTTTATGTGCAGGTGGTCCGGAATGGGGCGAAGTCACCTGGCAACAACTTCGCCTTGGACCCCTTCACAGTGGACCAGTGGGGGGTGAGGAGTGGTGAGCTGACACAGGTGAGTCATGCATACTCACCGCACTCTCTACACAGGAACTGTCCCTCACCACGTCCACGTTGTGAATTATTCAGAAAGTTACATCAGCTCGATAACGCCAGAAATCGATTTCAGCACACATATTATATAATTACCATGTAATAAATGAAAAATATCATCATAACTTGGGCGATATTACATAAATTAAAATATTGGTTATATAAATAATTTTAGTACTTCATTACTATCATCTCAGAGAAATCTAAAGAAAATATAGCGNATTAAAATATTGGTTATATAAATAATTTTAGTACTTCATTACTATCATCTCAGAGAAATCTAAAGAAAATATAGCTAAATCACATTTAATTTTATTAAAATTTAATAAAAGAAAAGCTCGCTATAAATAATAGTCTGCTTCACGACCCTATGTTTGTAAGTAATAATTGTGCTGGAGGAGAAAGCTGACTTCATGTAAGCGATTGTTGTTTAGAGGCATCCCGTATTGCGAGTCAATCTTCCCTTGATTATTTTTACATTTCTAAACTGCAGTGCCGCCATGTAATGTGGTGGCTGCTGAATGGTGTGGGGTGAAATACGCTGACAGGAGACTGCTTCATGTCTAGTGGTGGTGGCTGTATGTTCAACATGACTGCTAGCGGAGACTGTTGTAATGTGTGATATGTGGTTGCTGGATGCAGAACACTGATAGCTGCATGCGGAGCAGTGAAAACTATACTGTCGTGTATGTGTTTGTGTTAATGCTTTACTAAGCAGGATACTGGCACAGTGTTGTGTTGCCGTTGGTTGCAGCTGGGCAAGGAGGAACAATACAACTTGGGCGTCTTGTTGCGGTCCCGCTACGATGGCTTCATACCCACCATCTACAGCCCTGACGATGTGTATGTAAGGGCCTCAGACTTGAACCATATTATGGACAGCGCTGCGATGCTTATGGATGGCATGTTCAGGCCGTACAAGAGGCCTGGGGAGTATGTGAACGTGTTCCGGCAGCAAGTGCCCATCCACACGGAGTCTCTGAAGAATGACCAGGTGAGTTGTCAGTTGTTTGACTTAAGCTGCTTTCTTATAGGATTCCGTTTACATTTCTGTCACTTGCACATGTTAGTTTGTCATATTTGTGAGATAATTTTCTTTCAGATTATCCCAGAATTTACTTCTCTGGCCTTTCACTTTTATCTTTAATAATACACATTACGATATTATATGACTAAACTTAAAGTAGGATAATTGTTAACTTCATAGAACCAAGGCGTATTTTTTTTTATATTTATATTTAATTAAAGTTTAACATACCAGGTAAACTTTGGCACTTTGCTGTTTATAAACGATGTAACGTAAAATATGTCTATTCAATACAATCATTAAACATCGTTAGTTTATAAAGCATTAGTACATGGCAAATATATGTAGATATTGTATACGATTATTTATTTCAATTAAGAAAAGCAAAAAATAGTCTACAAATCATGTTAGGCGTGTGACATTTGTCGTTGTTTGCATCGTCCACAGGAATCACTTTTATATTTAGCATATAAATGTTACTTGAGACCAAACATAGAAATTTGTATATATTATTTGTTCAGCGATAAGTTTATTTTGAGCTACCAACTTTTTTGGAAATAAGTAACTAGGCAAGTTGGCTAATTTCACTAACGTGTACAAAAAATTGTCTAATATGGGAAAGGTTTCACTTTTTTAAGGATATCATTAAAATTAAAAGTCTTTAACTATCTTGTACAAAATAAGATTGATTCTTTATAGTATTCGTATTCATTAAATAAACAACATGGGAGAATATCTTGCAGGTATAACATTTCTTAATTTGTATACATTACAACACTGCAGCACTGAAGTTCAGATGTTATTCATGATTTTAAGAAGTTTTAAAATTACATTCTCAAATTAGCAGTGAAATATTACTGGTGCTTGACTGAATACGATCCGCTGGTATGACGAAAACCTATAGAATATAAACAATCGTTTGTGGCGAAAAGCGACTTAACACGATTAACTCTTTAAAAATAAGCTCTTCAACTATCGATTATAAACCTGATAATTACATTAAAGACCATCGTTTCTATTAACGAGTAGTTCGGGGAGGCGGGTGAAAATATTGTTTTTAAAAATAATGTAAAAGTGGTTAGTTGCGCATGAAGAACCTTGTTACATAAAAATGATATAAACAGCTATAAGCTTAACTTTTAATTAAAACCAATTTGTTTAAAATGTAACTTATTTTGTGGATTGGCTGTGTCTGGTGATAGAGGAGGAAATGTATATAGCGTCTTTGGAAAAGTTTTAGACTGAGAAATTATATGATTGTGGGAACCATATTGAATATTAAAACAGAGTCGTAATTTCCATTTAAATAGTGCTAAAATAGATCGTAATGCCAACACAACTGTGTTTGTGCTAAACCTGTCTGTAATTCTATTTGATACTGTACAGATGGTTGCGACAGTAAAGCACTGCGTTCCTATTATAAAACAGATAGTATCTATAACAAAATCACTTCAACAATGTTTGGATATTTCTCACAGCAACTGGAATTGTAACAAATTAACAGAATACAGGCTGAGTGTTAAAGAATACCCCAACTTTGAAGGTCTCTAATATCAAAACCAAACAACCTAACACCTTGGTTTACCAATGAAAAGAACCATGTAACTGTGAAGTCTGTTTACTATCCTACTATAATATAAATGCGAAAGTGTGTTTGTTTGTCCTTCTTTGACGTTCCAACGGAGCAACGGATCGGCGTGATTTTTGCGCACAGAGATAGTTAGAGGCCAAAAAGGGACATATGCTGATTTTTATCCCAAAAAATCTCTCATTCCGTCGGGAAGTTATTTTTAGCAAAATTATCGCTCGGTGTACAATGTTTCGTCAATGCTCGATATATCGATACATATCGATATGGAAAATATCTTATCTATTGAAATGTAACTAAAAAATATAGGTTTATTGATGTTTCTATGTTATCTATGTTTTCGGTTATCCTGTAGATAGAATGGTATAACAATACAACATCGCAACGGAGCAACTGATATACGTCATTTATTGCACAGTAAATAGTTGGAGGGCTGACAGGTGTTAATTGCTACTTTTTATTGCAAGAACATATCTCATAAAATTTAATTAATATGTAATTTTCTTTAACCATTCTATGTTAAAAGACATAGCAATTGTAGTTTTATAAATTGACAATAACGCCTTGCAAACGAAATTTAAGTCTTTCAAGAGCATCGTCTCAAGCATTAGCGAGAAGATTTGCTCGATCGCAAGAATCTTCAGAAGATGCAGAACTGAGAAGATAAGAGCGACAAGCTGCTTTGAGAGCCGCTGAATTGCCTGCTCAGATTCAGGAAAGGCTCGAAGAACAGGCCACATGCCAGGAACATCTCAGTTTATTAGAGACTCCTGCCGATACTCAACTCCGTTGACTCAAACGCCTGTTCAGACCCAACTACGACTGGAGGAACAAGCAGAACGACAGGCTTTTTCAAGGACATCCGAAACACCTGAACAGTCACAGGCGAGAAGAATCGCAAACGTGGAACTCCAAGCGGAACGTCAACGAACCTTTCAAAAAACACTTGTTCTGTATTTAATAACGCGGCATTTTATTACGATCCCTTAATTGATTATGAAAATCAGAGGCTTATATTTACCGGAATCATGGGCAAGTCATGCCGGTTTTGTAGTGCTTTGAAATGGAATTATGAGTCCGCAGGGATGTGTTGTTCCAGCGGGAAAGCTTCCTTTTCTTTACTTGGTGAGCCAGAAGAGACTCTAAAACTCTCTTTCTGTATAACGTTGATGAATCACTGTGCTTTTTAAAAAGGCCCAAAAGTACAGCACATGTTCCCAAATTACATCTTTTGGAGTTGATCAAGAGATAATAATTCCCGGATGTTCGCCAACGATTACTGTTCAACGGTATGTTTATCATATTAAAGGTTCGTTTTTTCCAGCTGCCAATGAACAGCATACATTCTTGCAGGTATATGTTATTTGTGACAAAGAAATTGAAACAAACCGCCACTGCCAATTTATTGAAGGAGTTGAAAGAGACACGGTGTTGAAAATTCAAAGTATGTTACAAAAGAACAGCATATTGATAAACACATTTATAAACGCTTTAGAGAACTTCCCAGGACTTTAAGGTCGGACTCCGCGTGGAGAGCATGAGTGGCTCTACAATGCACCTTGAATTAATGAAATCGTTGCAGGGGTGAGCATCAACCGGTACTCATCACGAGGCATTGTCCTACGAGCACATGACAACACTTTGACAAGGGTAGCTGACACTCATAAGTTTTATGACACCCTGCAATACCCGTTCATTTATAGCAAGGAACAAGAGCGATGTCATTTTAAAATTCCGCGCATTAAGTACGGAGGAGCTTATTCACGGAAAAGAAGCTACTGACAGACACGAATTAGTTGTCAGATTCTACCGTTCAAAATTACAAAAAGTAATGAATGTTATTACGAAAGGCAAAATATTTGGAGACCTATAGTGCAACATGGATTCCATTGAGTGGCAAAAACGAGGTTTGCCATATATGCACATCCTAATATGGATAACAAGAAGCTTCGCCAAAACTAGGTATACGAATTAATAAGCGCTGAGATTCCGGATATCGCACAAGATGAAGATTTGCACGACACCATAGTCCGAAACATGGTTCACGCTTCATTTGGAGTGCATAACGTAGCATCGCCTTACATGAAATGTAGGAAATGTAGAAAAAAATTTCTACGAACGCTTATAAAGAAACAGTGCACAATGACAAAGGCACCCCATTATATAGACGCAGAGCAAAGGAAGATGGTGGTAGGGAAGTCACTGTCAGAGATCACAGCGGAGCATTCGTAACCGTAGACAATAGCGGGGTTGTTTCATTTTCGCCTATTCTATGTGAAATGATTAATGCTCACATTAGTGCAGAAGCTTGCAGCTCTGTCGGCTCTATTAAGTATGTATGAAAGTATATAAAATAAAGAAATTATCCGGCGATATTCAATCTCAGAAATCAAGTGAGTTGCGAACCAATAAAGCAGTCGAGACCATTAAAGCAAGGCATAATGTCAGTAGCAACGCGTCAGCGTGGCACCCCCTTGGTTTCCCCCTACATTAGAGTATTCCAACTGTCGGTTATAGTGCCGTGGACTTGGAAAACAAGGCATCATGTCAGTAGCATTGTGGCAGCGGGGCGGCTCCTTGGTTTCCCCTTACAGTAGGGTATTCCAACTTTCGGTTATAGTGCCGTGCACTTGGAAAACAAGACATCATGTCAGCGGCAACGCATCAGCGTGGCACCCCCTTGGTTTCCCCCTGCATGAGAGTATTCCAACTGTCGGTTATAGTGCCGTGCACTTGGAAAACAAAGCATCATGTCAGTAGCATTGTGGCAGCGGGGTGGCTCCTTGGTTTCCCCTTACATGAGAGTATTCCAACTGTCGGTTATAGTGCCGTGCACTTGGAAAACAAGGCATCATGTCAGTAGCATTATGACAGCGGGGCGGCTCCTTGGTTTCCCCTTACAGTAG
>NQII01006755.1:0-37409 GCA_002778355.1 Clitarchus hookeri
ACTGCAAAGGGCTATATGCTAAAAAAAACCACATTTGAATTCAACAAAAATATTTACAGTTACAATACAAAGTGCCACAATGATTTATATGTAATCCCATAAAACAAACAATTTTGCTGAAAGACCTCGCTAAAAAGGAAAACAGCTCAAAAACCAATTACCAAAAGCTATTTAAAAATTGGAAAACCCACAAAATTTTAAAAGAATTACAATTTTTTACTAAGAAATTTATTTTATTCTGTGAGAGAATATATAATTTATTAGATGCATTAAAAACCTTCCAAGATGGTCGTTTTTAAAATTACATAGCCTCTCATTTATATATGTGTATGTAAAACTATGCTTGTGTATGAGTGTGTATTTATATTTGTTTGTTCAAAAGTGTATGTATATTTAACGTATATTTGCATACAAACAATATAGTTAACAGTGTTTATATGTTAATGTAAGAAGTATTGTATTTGTTGAAACATGTATAGTCTATTCGCGGTTTCTTCACACTTTTTGAATCAAAGCTTTAAAAAAATCACAGCATGTATAAAATGTTTGGTTGCTTCCTAAACATCCTAAGTATCACAAACGTTCTATACTTCTGTTATCATAAAAGTATCTTTTTTTTTTATTAAATTGGTCTTTCAATAGTATTATATATAAAAATTATATTTTCTTTGTAATTGCTATTAATGAAAACAGTGAGAGAATAAGTGTGTGGGTAATGCCAAGTACAATTACACTGAGTGCGCACGAAAGCGGTGTGTTGTCCCTTGGTGTAATTTTCTAGACTCGATTAAGCTTTGTTTGCACGAGATGGAGGAATATCCTGGGAGTAGAACTTCAACAGGGCTTCAGAAATGTTGGCAGTAATAGAGAATGAATTATAATATTTCTGTGCGTATGTATGTATCAAGAAGTATGACAAAAGATGTCATAAATAAATATAAATATGTGACGACGCCCAGTTCAGTAAGTATTGGGAAAATGGGGCAGCAGAAATAAATAAACTTGACCTCTAGCGTGGAAAGGACTCATTACTGCGAACTGCGAGAAGGGCGGCTTGGCGCTTTTTGACGTAGCAAAGCATAACGATAATATAATTTTTTTTATTTTAGAGAGAGTTCCATTTCTGGAATGAAACTTTAAATTAATATAACAGGATTACTCGTTATGTAAAAAAAAAAAAAAAAATACGACTGTACAAAATTTTAAAAAATTTAATACACTAAAATGTATTATAATTGTTTTCATATATAAATCTGGTTTTTATAAACACGTATTTATAAATTTAAGGTTTTTTGCAAGTCTTACTCTATGACCAAATAAAAAATAAAACTTGTACTATTATAACAAAACGTTTATTAAACATGGCTAAGTATACTTTAAACAAATATTATAAAACAAAGTTAAATTTAAAGAATTTTCGGCACTTGAATTATTGGATAACTGCCCAAGAAACTGTTCCAGTATGTTTACGCGCTAAGTTACTGCCTGGTCGTGTTGTAATAAAAAGTAGAATATTGCTAAAATGCAATTCGATGCCTGTATTTGCAATTGATTCGGCATATAAAACTCTGTTCACATAATTTTAGAAACGGCCATTCAAACATTTGTTGTTTGCAAACTGACAGTCTTTTAAGTTATACGTGAGTTTTCTCGTAATGCAACCAAATAAATTACATTTTTAAAGAGTACAAGTATTATATGTGAGTATTTCGAAGAGCAGACCTCTACATTATATTTCAGACGAGAAAAAGCACACATCACAGTTTCAGGAGTTTCCTATTGGCTGAAATCAACTAATGGCATTAAGTTCGGGCAAGCTCGCGTATCTTCGCGTATTTCAGTAGCCATCCAAACTAAACTTCATGATGCCGCACGAGGCTTAAACTAAAATGTAATTAGCATACAAAATGTAGTGACGCTAGGAATCTACACTAGAATTAGTAGTGGTGTTGCCTAACTTCTAGACGAGTCTGTGCATACCGCCCAACGTCTACTACGTTTCCCACATGCGAGAATCCATGACTTCCCCTCCGGGGTTCGAACACGGTCGCAGTGACGGGAGGCCAGCGTGCTTATCACACGGGCGCCAGGGTCCAACACGCTTCACATATTGATTGTACTGGTTTGCGTATCAATTTGTATAATGTTACTTATGTGAGCTAGCTAAGGGTGGAAGGGACTGGCATGATCAAAATAACATGTATTTTCCTGGGTGTTGGGTGAATAAAGTCGGTATTCAAGGGCAGTCCTACTCAGGGGTGTCAAATCAGAATCGATTTCAATTCCTCAACATCTTCCAGTCATAAAACTCTGATTTCCTTTGGTTCTAAAATAATATATTTTCCCTGGGGGCATGGATGGAATGTTAAATCTGAAGTGATTTGACTCCCTCCAATCCCTTTCCACATGTATTAAAAAATATTATTCGCTACAGTGATTTAANTAAATCTGAAGTGATTTGACTCCCTCCAATCCCTTTCCACATGTATTAAAAAATATTATTCGCTACAGTGATTTAATTTGGCAGTAAAAAGTTATGGAAATTATTACTAATTTTTAAGCACAAGATTTTATTTTTTGAGGTCTGTCTACCAAACTGCACAACACACATTCCTTCATGACAGAAACACTCGACACACTGCTACAGATGTGATCATGGAAGAGAGATGGTGCCACGACCACCAGCAACTTTGACTACAGATTGTTGCATCTAGTATTCCACTCCGGCAATTCAGCTTGTGAACTTAAGCACGGGGATTGAGGATGCGACTTATGCTTCGGCCTACGACCAGGGTTTAAGGCCAATTCCTGGTGGTCCCAACTTGTTTCCTTCACTGGGGTTGTGTGGGGTGAAATAATTTAATTGTTCCCGTTGTAACCACTAGATGCGGTTTTGTTTTTATCCACCGTAACTGTCTACTTCTTATCTCTCTTTTCTTCCTCTGCTCTACAATCCTTTCGTTCATGTACTTTCAGCTGTTGTCTTTTATTATCTTCTTGCTGCTTTTTCTGGCCATTGCATATCTGTTTGTCCCAGGTATGTATAATTTTCAGCATTGTAATCCACCTGTACAGCTCATTCTTATAGCACTNTTGCATATCTGTTTGTCCCAGGTATGTATAATTTTCAGCATTGTAATCCACCTGTACAGCTCATTCTTATAGCACTATGGAGATTAAAAATAATAATTGTGTTATATCTCTATAGTGCTGTAAGAGTGTAGGCCTACTGTATTGTTCTGTCCCCAGCTGGAGACCTGCGCACATGTTTGCTTTAGCAGCTAAGCGGGTGGTAAAGTGGGAAGGCAATGCCAGAAGATGATGCCAGTTCCAAACCTAAGGATGGAGGACAAGTTCCATACCGAGGGAACGATGACCAGCGCACAAACAAAATATCTATAGTGATGTAACGTGTAGAATAGAATAACTTCTGTCGAATACAACAGCTAGTCTGTAAATTATATATAGTGTAGAAGGGAGAGTACACTGATGAAAATATTATTTTTATCTTCTTGGGCCAAATCAATAATCACCACTAATATTGAATGCCTGAACTGGGGTATGATCTTGTTCTGCTCCACAGGACAGTAAGGATTTTAACCACAATGCCACACAATTTAAACCAGTCTTACCAATGATGAAGAACTCTGAAAACTCAACGGCAGCTAATCGCGGTAAACTTAAACAACAGGCGTATAACACTGGAAGGCTAGAATCGAAAAATGGCTCTGGCTACAGAAATTAAATACTTGCAGAGACTTGTGAAAAAGACTAAGATTTAATTTGCACGAAAAAGCTTTGATTTTAACATAAGGAAATTAAATACGTGCAAATATTATTTGAAAAATAATTTTAAGTTTTAAAACTACCTTTGCTCAGTTTGGCCGTAACTTTAACTGTGGCTACCCTCGTGAATGTATTTCTTATTAAATTCTAAAATAATTCGTGTCTTTAAAAGATTTCTTAATTTCTGAAAAAAATTGAATTTAATTAAGTAAAATGACTTTCTCAAACCAACTCAGTCGATAAAACAAATGAGATCTTGTCAGGGTTCAGTAGAAATATAAGTCAAAGAAACTTCAATATTTAGTGATGCAAGACGGCGCAAAGTTTGCCAAGTGTATTTAAAACAAATGTTAATTAAATTTTCATATAATGTCTCTGGGCTGTTGGAATTTTCGAAAATGTATAACTAAAAATACTAAGTTGCAGCAACGTCTTGCAGACTTCTCGTCGGTTGGTCCCGTTGGTCATTCACCTTAATGTCTTGCCTTAGTGATATCTTCCCTCACAAGGCTCTCTGTCCACGGCTACGCTAATAGAGTCCATAGCGTACCACACGCAACATAGTGGTAACTCAAACTGGAAAAAAAAATTCTTATTGCATGCTTTTCACTATATTATATAAGTAAAGAATTCTTATTGCATATTTACGATTTTATAAAAAAATTATTATTGCTTACATATGACTATATTATTTAATTAATATAATAAAATTATTATTGCATACCTTCGATTATATATATATCCAACTCGAATAGTTAGTTGTAAGGGCTACATAAAACTGACATGAAACTTATTTACACATTCTTATTCTAGAAGATTCACAAGGGCTTTGATTATAACAACTTTTATATATAAAATAATTTTTCCCCTCCATACACACAATATCACATATACTTATTTTAAGCACTTGTCACAACACATGTCCTGATAGCTCACTTGGCTAGGATACCCACCAAACTGGCGACTCAAGGTTAGGCAGTTCGAACCTGTGCTACTCCAGGCGATATTTTGAGTCATCTTACTATAAAATGTACACATTAGGGCGAAGTCCTTATAACACATATCACAAGACGACCTTACAAACGAGGAAGCAGCGCCGCCTTTTATGTGACGAAAGAATCAACATGGTGGACACCAGTGGCATACTCTAGCAGTCATAAACAATATGGCCGACAACAGCATCCCTAGCAGGCGATGAGGATACTACAGCAGATTACTTCCAAGTTGGCAGAATGTTTGTGGTGCACCCTAGCAGTCATAGAGGAAGATGGCCGACAACAGCATCCCTAGCAGGCGATGAGGGAAATACAGCAGACCACATCCAAGATGGAGGACGANAGGAAGATGGCCGACAACAGCATCCCTAGCAGGCGATGAGGGAAATACAGCAGACCACATCCAAGATGGAGGACGAAGAAGGTGGGTAAGAGGGGCGAGAGAGGGGGGAAATAAAGAGAGAAACAGGAAGTAATTATAGAGCATGAAGAAACAAGATGGAATGACAGAGCATGGACTAAAATATTCTAGAAACAATATGGTGGACGAAAACAAGATGGCGAGTGGAAATAAGATAGCTGACAAAGTTCAAGGTCAAGGATACATGCTGGCAGAATCCAATATGGCGGCTTATTAAACTGCTTTACATCCCTCATATTGTCCTCGGAGGAACCAAATCCATCTACTCCCTATAAGTAGATATGTATGAGTGATTATGATGTACAGAGTATGCTCTGAAACTACAACTTCGTAGGTTTTTTTCATAAGCAGCACAAGTATCTAATACAAATTTAGAATTATTTATATAACAATAAACTGTACTAAAAATTGGAAATGTAACAAACATCGAAATGGTATTTGATGCGATGTACAGGAGCACATCATATGTACATATGCTAGTAAGTAAACAGATACATAGCATCCACACAAATTGCATAAGTACATATGCTTACTTGCATACAGTATATGCATACATAAATTAATGTATACATGTGCATACATACGTACACGTATATGTACAAACATAAGTACCTATGTACACTGCAGAGCCATAAAAACTGGTACACCTACNACACTGCATAGCCAAAAAAACTGGTACACCTACCTAATATCGTGTAGGGCCCCTGCGAGCACGCAGAAGTGCCGCAAGACGACGTGGCATGGACTCGACTAATGTCTGAAAGTATACAGGAGGCATTGAAATCTGCGCCAATTTGAGAAAGGGTTGCACGTCTGTCACGTTTAATGATGCTCGTCAGTCGTCGTTTGTCCCGTTCGTTCACGGTCTTTTTCCGGCTACAGCGATGTCGAAGATTTGATGTTTTACCGGATTCCCGATATTCAGGGTACACTCGTGAAATGGTCGTTCGCGAAAATCCNAAGATTTGATGTTTTACCGGATTCCCGATATTCAGGGTACACTCGTGAAATGGTCGTTCGCGAAAATCCAAATTTCATCGCTTCCTCGGAGATACTATGTCCCATCTCTCGTGCGCCGACTATAACANCGACGTGGCATGGACTCGACTAATGTCTGAAGGTATACAGGAGGCATTGAAATCTGCGCCAATTTGAGAAAGGGTAGCACGTCTGTCACGTTTAATGGTGCTCGTCAGTCGTCGTTTGTCCCGTTCGTTCACGGTCTTTTTCCGGCCACAGCGATGTCGAAGATTTGATGTTTCACCGGATTCCCGATATTCAGGGTACACTCGTGAAACGGTCGTTCGCGAAAATCCAAATTTCATCGCTTCCTCGGAGATACTATGTCCCATCTCTCGTGCGCCGACTATAACACCACGTTCAAACTCACTTAAATCTTGATAACCTGCCATTGTAGCAGCAGTAACCGATCTGGTTACTGCTGCTACAATTGCAACTTTGCCAGACGCTTGTTGTGTTATATAGGCGCTGCCGACCGCATCGCGACACTCTGATTGGTTTCATACCTCTGTTATTTGCCTACGCACGCCTATGCCAGTTTTTTTGGCTCTTCAGTGTACATACGGACCTATTAACATGCTAACATACTGATACATATCGCTGGTCTGCGCCGCTGACCTTGGCCCACCCCGCATGAGCAGGCGGAAGAGAGAAGGACAGAGCACTAATAAGATAATGGGCGTCATGTCAATGTAATGTTTTTAATGGCAAGCGAGCGATAATCCTACCAGCGTTTTGAGTTATGAAGGCATTTTGCCGCAATAACCTTATGGCGGCTCGCTGTTCGTGTTCTTCGGTGGATAGGATTTCTGCGTTTATATGAAGAAAGTTCTGGATTATTGACTTCGTTTCTCGCAGCATGACTCGGGGTGCGTAGAACCTTCCGGATGGTCAGGGCGAACGATATAAAAGTGTGACAGACCTCCGAGCGGCAGTTTTTGTTGAATATATGAGTGGCTGAGTTCCGAGCGATAGAAGAACAAACGGCGAAGGAAGTGACCAGCGTGAGTGAAAAACACTGTAAATGATGGCAACAGATAATCTGAAAGTGTATTAATGATCAGTATGAGTTAATTAACTGTAACGAAGCAGAGACATTAAGATGGACGTTAATTATAGTTGAAATATACATTAAATATTGCGCTTACTGTCAAATAAATGTAATAACAGTGGAGACAGATAACATAATGCTGTAAATAATAGCTATGCGATTAAATTAGAAATCAAATTAATTTCTTTAATTTTTATTAAGACTTCCATCCCTTACGAACTAAGATACACCCCTCAGGCGTCCCATGTAACACTGGCGTCAGAAGTGGGATGGAGGCAATTATTAAATAATATGTTGTTAATCAAGTTCGGCAAGTGGCTAGTAATATGTGAGGGAAGAATTAATTAGGATTGTTTTGTACAATCTTCACTCTGAGTGTTAACTAGAAAAATGCCTGCAGAACTGGAAGCACAGCGAGCATTAACTGAGGCAGCCAGATGGACAATGCGAGGGCAAGGGTAAAAAGCTTGAAAGATGATGTAAATAACCATGTAAGAAGTGTAAATGGAACTGTAAATACACACATCAGTTCTGTAAAAGAAAGTGCGAATGAAACTGTAAATAACCAAATTAGTTCAGTAATAGTAAGTGTAAACTATAATATAAATAGCCAAATAATTTATATAAGTGATTTAGTAACAGCCACTGTTAATGAGAATGTTAACAGGAATATTGACTGTGTTAATGAGAATGTAGACAGGAAACCAGAAGGCATTATCACATTAGTGAATGTGAAAGAATGGACAATGTAAATAAAAGAATGGACAGTGTGGAGAATGAAGTGAAACAGGAAATAATTGCGATGAAGAAGGAATAGCAGGAATTTCTGCAGCTGCTGAATTCTACTATGACAACATCGCCATCCGAGAAAGCGAGGAAGCAGTACAAGTAGTAAACCACGCAGCAACCTCGGAGGATTGTCTGCAGCATTGCTGCCGCTCAACCAGCAGAGGGGAAGGAGGTCTCAATTAAACCCGCACCTCACGATGGCCAGACTTCTTGGAAGGAGTACCAACACCAGTTTGAAATAGTCACCCCCCGCAATGGCTGGTCAGCTGAACAGCGGGTTTACTACCTCACCGCTGTACTGAGAGGCCCCTCACTCAGCATACTACAATCTCTGCCTCAGCGACATCGATTGGAGTGCCCCACACCGATGTCAGTCTTGGAAATACGTTTTTGCGACCGGTACCTGTGAAATGCCCACCATGCCCAACTGCGAAGCTGCACCCAGAGACTAGGGGCGCCACTGCAGGAGCTATTGCAAGGCATTGTGTGTCTCCCCCACCTATCTATGGAAGGGTGTCCGGAGGAGGCACGCGACATCATCGAAGTCGGCTTTTTCATCGATGCCATCGCCGACGCAGAGATACGGCAAGCAGTATGATTGGCTGCACCTTAAAAACATTCATGACTCCCTGGCCCGGGCACTGCAGGTGGAGTCAGCAAGACAGGATCCCTCACCCCCGACGTCCAGTACGCGCAGTGTTGCTGAACCAAGACGAAGACAGAATAATGAAGACACTAAAGGAGTTGCAGTTGGCTTTGATGGACATCGCTTCCAGGGTTCGTGCTACAGAGCCTCGCCGCCCCCCACCCAAACGGAGGGAGTGTTGGTGATGTGGGCAACTGGGGCACCTGAGATCTTATTGTCAACAACCGAAACAGCAGCCAGTAAAGAGACAGCATGGTGAAGAGCAAATTGCCTCGATGAGCTCATGCAAGCACTTGCGAGAAGAAATTNGCAGCCAGTAAAGAGACAGCATGGTGAAGAGCAAATTGCCTCGATGAGCTCATGCAAGCACTTGCGAGAAGAAATTTGTGAGATTCGTGCATATGCCCAACAACCGAGAAACTGCATCGACGAGCTGATGCTTCAAGCTGCACGCCTTACAAAGCAGTTAGAAAATGCACATGATTACCTGCTCGTGCTGTCCAGAAGCCCCATGCACACTTTGCCATATAACAGTAAAAGGTGCCCATGCCATGGAGCGAGAGATAAGATGGGCGCTCTCAGTATTGGCTAGGTGGATAGCGGTCCCACGGAGGAAGTGGTTCGGGGTTCAAAGAACCAGTTGCGTGATCTCAAGAATGGGAGTGAGGCAGTCGACAGGCGCTACCAGTTCTTGATGGTACGTCGGACGGTGATCCAGCCACAACGTGCAGCATCCACCACAAGTGTCAGCACTTTACAGATTGGCAGACATGGTCTGAAGTAAGATGAAAAGGGTAATTATGTTGTTGCTTCGTCTTTTCAAACCGGCAATGAAAGAATTAGTCATTCTCTAAGGCACAAACGACCACATAGTGACAGGATGAAGACCCGATATGAGAGGAGAATGTCGGGCGTGGTATTTCGATAAGGACAATTGGCGGAGCCGTGGCTCCACTTATTATCACTTATTATCAGAATAGTAGCTGCATAATATAGAGTAAATGAAAATTATATGGTCATTTAAAGATACATATCTAATTGTATACCATAGAAAAATACTAAAATACCTNGCAGCCAGTAAAGAGACAGCATGGTGAAGAGCAAATTGCCTCGATGAGCTCATGCAAGCACTTGCGAGAAGAAATGTGTGAGATTTGTGCATATGCCCAACAACCGAGAAACTGCATCGACGAGCTGATGCTTCAAGCTGCACGCCTTACAAAGCAGTTAGAAAATGCACATGATTACCTGCTCGTGCTGTCCAGAAGCCCCATGCACACTGTGCCATATAACAGTAAAAGGTGCCCATGCCATGGAGCGAGAGATAGGATGGGCGCTCTCAGTATTGGCTAGGTGGATAGCGGTCCCACGGAGGAAGTGGTTCGGGGTTCAAAGAACCAGTTGCGTGATCTCAAGAATGGGAGTGAGGCAGTCGACAGGCGCTACCAGTTCTTGATGGTACGTCGGACGATGATCCAGCCACAACGTGCAGTATCCACCACAAGTGTCAGCACTTTACAGATTGGCAGACATGGTCTGAAGTAAGATGAAAAGGGTAATTATGTTGTTGCTTCGTCTTTTCAAACCGGCAATGAAAGAATTAGTCATTCTCTAAGGCACAAACGACCATATAGTGACAGGATGAAGACCCGATATGAGAGGAGAATGTCGGGCATGGTATTTCGATAAGGACAATTGGCGGAGCCGTGGCTCCACTTATTATCACTTATTATCAGAATAGTAGCTGCATAATGTAGAGTAAATGAAAATTATATGGTCATTTAAAGATACATATCTAATTGTATACCATAGAAAAATACTAAAATACCTNTAGAGTAAATGAAAATTATATGGTCATTTAAAGATACATATCTAATTGTATACCATAGAAAAATACTAAAATACCTCACCGCTGACTTGGATAATGTTATGCGCTGCAGCTCCCGCTGGCCCCGAGCTCCCGTTATGTGCGGTCCGGCTCTATAGTGAGTGACCCACATCGACCCTCCACTTTCCCCAGGCAGACCCGCTAGCTGCCTCGTCACCATCCCGCCCCCCAGGCAGCCGTGAGAATTAGACTGACAGCGGTGACGTAGCTGGCGTCACAGCCACTCCTCCTCCCCCTGCTGGAGAATCCGATAAGTGTAGAGAATGGGCAATAATATTCTGGGAATTAGGACCCTNGCCACTCCTCCTCCCCCTGCTGGAGAATCCGATAAGTGTAGAGAATGGGCAATAATATTCTGGGAATTAGGACCCTCGGTGCAATGCGACATTTAGAAAAATTACTGGGCGATGGCCTACGACCCTATGAAAACAAGCCACAGTTGGACTGTCTTCAGTCTTCTTGTAGATGCCAAGTGGCTTTGTGCGGTATCCAGTCGAAGACAAGTGTGACATCAGTGAAGAGGACGGACGACGACGCGAGATTACGAGGCCACNTTTGTGCGGTATCCAGTCGAAGACAAGTGTGACATCAGTGAAGAGGACGGACGACGACGCGAGATTACGAGGCCACGGCGGACGAGGTGTTAATGGTGTGAATGGACGAGAGGGCTTGATATCCGACGAGTGAAGGCTACTGTGCGTGAGGGCGCTCAAAGAAATCTAGAATATTGCGGACTGGTGGTACCTGGAATAAACTGAGGTGGGACTGAATAACATGTGGTACGGATTTTATCGTAAATATTCAACTGTAAAATATGGGCATATATTCTATAAAAAATAATTTAATTTGTTTTTGTACACTGTCTATTGGGACTGATTTTTTTATTATTTAATAACATTGATTTCCTTGAGATAGTTATAAATTGTATTGATTGGATTCATTAATTGTAAAACAGCCACTGATGTCAATTTTCTGTGAGATATTGGGTCGCGAGAATTTTGTTTTTAATTGTTGTAAATAAAATTAGGAAATTTTAATTAACACTTTTATTTTATTAAGACCTCCGTCCCTTAATAAACCTGGTTTAGACCACTGACTTTGATAGAAAATGGTAACTCTGGTGTCAGAAGTGTCATGGAGGCATTTTATTTAAGAAGAAAAATTGTAATTAAGATCACACTAGATTATTAACCAGAAGGATAATGTTGTATATATTGTAATAGCGTAAGAATATTCCAATACATTATTCAGAAATTTTTGAATGCTAACTAGGAAAATTTCATCAGACATGGAAGCACTCCGCTCGTTAGTCGAAGGACTAAGAGGTCAAATTAATAATTTTAATAGTCTGAGTAGTAGTGTTAGGAAATCTGTTAATAGCATAAATGGAAAGAAGGAATGGCAGGAATTTCTGCAGCAGCGGGGTNCGAATGTGGGCAGCGAGGAACAGGTAGTGGTCGCCACCAATGTAGCTATCGGAGGAGATGCCCAGCCCTTCTACAATGTGGGTATGCCTCAGCCAGGGGTGGGTAAAGTCGTCACAATAAAGCCTGCCCCCTACGATTGACAGACATCTTAGCGAAAATACAAGCACGAGTTCGAGATAGTTGCCAACCTGAATGGATGGACTTATGAGCAAAGGGCGTATTACCTGGTGGCTGTAATGAGGAGACCTGCACTGAGAATTCTGCTGTCACTGCCAGAATGACATCGACTGGAGTACTCCACATTGGTTTCGGCACTGGAGCTGCGATTCGGCGACCAATAGTTGAGGCACGCCCATCATGCCCAACTGCGAAGCCATACCCAGCGACCTGGGGAACCACTGCAAGAACTGTGGCAGGACATGGTGAGGCTTTCAAACCTGTCTCTGGAGGTATGTTCTAAAGAGGCACATGATGTCATCGCAGTCGGCTTCTTAGTCGATACTATCGCCGACACCGAGATGCGGCAAGCTGTACATTTGGCTGCTTCTCACACCATGCAGGATGCCTTGGCCCGAGCACTGGAGGTGGAGGGAAGCCTAGATGATGTTTCTTGTCAGATGGTAGTTGACATAGGGGCAACTATAATGGTAGTAAGACTCGGCATTCTAATCCCATCCCCCAGCATTCGTCCGATAAGAACATGGATCACTACTATTCAACTACAGTAATGGACGAGACGACACCAGTCAGATACAAGAGAAGGGTATTATTACAGCTCGGTAACCTTAACATCGAGCAGAATATTTACATATCAGAAATAGAGGGCGAATGCATTTTGGGTCTTGATGTATTACATAAGCTGGGGTGCTGTATCGACACTCGATTGGGGGTGTTATGGATAGGTAATATCGAGTTGATAATGTCAACACAACGACATTTATCTTCGCTAATGAGCTGCCCAGTAATGTGTAATCAGTCGACTGTGCTCCCTGCTTCTATCGAAATGGTTATTACAGGCAGATGCCAGGAAAACATTTGTCAGGCGTTTGGGCATAATCGAACTAGCCATGAAAGGTGACATTTTATCAGATGGTGTCATTGTAACAAGGACTTTGATTTCTTCAAAATCAGGCAGAGTGCCATTTAGGATGATTAATTTATCTGACCATGCTATCCATCTTGAGGAGCTGGCCACAAAAGGGGTTTGAAGCAGGTCTCACAGATACTTCCAAATGTTCCAGAAGCTTCAATGCCAAAAAATTTTGATAGTTTTCTACCAAATGCTTGAAGGGAACTGCTGAAAAGAACAAGAGAAAACCTCAACTAACGACTAGAGAGGGCAGTTTCAGAATTGCTACAGAACAAAAGAGATGTTTTCTCCTGTGAGCCCAATGACCTTGGCATACCTAATGTTGCATGCCATCAGATCGACACAGGGGATGTCAGGCCCANTTTTGATAGTTTTCTACCAAATGCTTGAAGGGAACTGCTGAAAAGAACAAGAGAAAACCTCAACTAACGACTAGAGAGGGCAGTTTCAGAATTGCTACAGAACAAAAGAGATGCTTTCTCCTGTGAGCCCAATGACCTTGGCATACCTAATGTTGCATGCCATCAGATCGACACAGGGGATGTCAGGCCCGTAAAGAAGCCGCCAAGGCGACTACCACTAACTTCAAATGGTGTGATTGACTGTATTCTGAAAGAGATGAGGGATTTAGACATTGTAGAGTCATCAGTCAGTCCATGGTCATCGCCCATCATACTGGTTAAAAAGAAAGATTACTCTATTAGATTTTGTGTTGATACCCACCAACTTAATAGAGTGACCAAGAAAGATTCTTACCCACTCTCTAGGATAGGTCACACAGTGAATATCTTAGCAGGTTCACAGTGGTTTTATACTTTAGACATGAAGAGCAGTTATTGGCAGTGTGAGGTGGCCGCGAAGACAAAGAAAATACTGCCTAGTGTGTCCAAGGGAAAGGTTATGCCCTTTGGGCTACACAATGCCTCTGCCATATTCAAACGACTGATGGAGACATTTTTGTCCTTAGACATTTGTCAGGTGTGCCTTGATGACATTGTGGTCACGGGAAAAACATTTTAAGAGCACCTGACATGCCTTGATGCTGTGTTTCAGGGAATAGCTGCAGAAAAACTGAAATTACTTCATAATAAATGCCACCTTTTCCAAAAGAAAATCAATTTCTTGGGCCATGTTGTGTCAGCCCATGGGATTGAAACAGACCCAGAGAAGACCAGAGCAATAAGAGATTGGCCTCTACCAAAGGAGAAAACTGAAATGCGAAGATTCCTGGATGTGCTTACTACCATCGATTTGTGCCCAGGTTCGCCACGATTGCCAAGCCTCTGCATGAATTGACTAATGCAAAAAGAAAATTTTATTGGACTCCAAATGGCGAAATTGCTTTTAATAGGCTAAAGGAAACTCTGATATCTCCACAGTACTGTGCTTCCCGAGTAGAGAGGGTGAATTCATTCTGGATACAGATGCTAGTGATGTAAGTATCGGGGCTGTGTTATATCAGATTCAGGATGGAAAGGAGAGACCAATGGAATAATTCAGTAAGGTGCTACACAAGCCTAAGAGGAATAACTGTGTGACATTCTGGGAGCTTCTGTCAGTGGTGAAGGCAATTGCATATTTACAACCGTCTCTTTATGGCAGACTCTTTACCCTAAGGTCTGATCGTGCTTCATATTGCTTGCTACTAAATTTGAAGAACCCCGAACGTCAAATGGCCTGGTGGATACAGCACTTGCATGAATGTGAATTTGAAATAAATCACAGGTCTAGACGACTTCACAGCAATGCAGATGTACTTTCAAGGAGACCATGCAAACCATTCTGACATTTATTGTGAACACCAGGAGGAAAAGGGTGGTGTATTCTGGAATGCAAGGAGGACAAGAATACAAAGAACTGTATATTGCGATGGGTCCCCTTCATGGGACGATAAGGACATAATAAACTATAAGCTAAGTGACCCCACTTTGCATACATTATTGGAAAGGAAGGAAGCTGGGCTTCGACCAAGTTGGGAGGAGATATCCAACCTAGGCATGACAGTCAAGGCATACTAGTCTCAGTGGAGTTCTCTTGTTCTAATGAATGGTGTGCTCTACAGGAAGTGGGAAAATAATGATGGGAAACAAAGTCACTTGCAATATATCCTACCAGAGTGCCGAATCCCAGAAGTGCTAAGTGAACTGCACAACACAGCAGCAGGTGGTCACTTCTGTGTAAATAAGACCCTTAACAGAGTTCGAATGAGATTAGTTTAGCTGCATTGTTGGGAGGATATCGAGAATTGGTGCCATCTGTGTGATGCATGTCCTAGGGTTCAGGGACGAAGTCCCCTTCAGAAATATAATGTTGGGGCCCAATTTGAGAGGATGACAGGGGACATTCTCGGACCACTACCAATCACTGAGAGAGGGAATCGGTACCTTCTGGTAACACAAGGCTATTTCACAAAGTGGCCTGAGGCCATACCAGTTCCAAACCAAGAGACTGGCATGGAAGCTGATGCATTTGTAGACCATGTTTTTCGCAGGTTTTGAGTGCAACTTGTGCTTCATTTTAATTACGGACGAAATTTTGAAGCAACTTTTTTCCAAGAAGTAATGAGGATTTTAGGAATNAAATCGGTACCTTCTGGTAACACAAGGCTATTTCACAAAGTGGCCTGAGGCCATACCAGTTCCAAACCAAGAGACTGGCATGGAAGCTGATGCATTTGTAGACCATGTTTTTCGCAGGTTTTGAGTACAACTTGTGCTTCATTTTAATTACGGACGAAATTTTGAAGCAACTCTTTTCCAAGAAGTAATGAGGATTTTAGGAANCAACTTGTGCTTCATTTTAATTACGGACGAAATTTTGAAGCAACTTTTTTCCAAGAAGTAATGAGGATTTTAGGAATAAAGAAAATTAGTACCACAGCATTATACCCTCAGTCGGATGGGATAGTTGAGAGGCTAAATCGTACCCTGGAACAGTATCTGGCGATCTTCGTAGAATACAACCAAAAAGATTGGGTCTGCAAGGTACCCTTATTTCTCCTGGCATATCATTCGGTGGTTCACGAAACTGCAAGTGTAACACCTTCAAGAATGCAGTTTGGGAGAGAGTTCCGCCTCCATGGTGACTTGCTGTTCGGACATCCAGTGGAAGAAGACACTGTCACCCCGGAATATGCCATTAACCGACGTCCAAAGTTAGTCGACATTCATGAGTTTGCCCGGAGGCACCTAAAAATTAATAGTTACAGAATGAAAACAGAGCATTACTAGATAATGCCTGAAGAAACTTTCCAAGGACAGCTGGCGTGGTTGTACAACCCTCAGAGGCGGAAGGGATATTTCCCGAAGCTACAGAAATGTTGGGAAGGCCAGTTCAGTTTCCTGAAACAGATAAATGATGTGGTCTACCGGATTTGTCGACAGATCTCTCTGACGAATTCTAAGGTTGTTCACATCGACCGAATGGATCTGTGCGAAGGTCCTGATGTTGGAGAGTCTGTTCGGAACGAACATACTTAAGAAGAGGCAGTGTAATGCGCTGCAGCTTGCACCAACCGCTAGTTCTCAATATGTGTGGTCCGGCTCTATTGGAGGGTGAATCATCGCGACCCTCCCCTTCCCACAGGCAAACCCGCTCGCTGCCTCGTCGCCATCCACCCGGGCAGCCGTGAGAATGAGACTGATAGCGGTGACGTAGCTGGCGTCACGGCCACTCCTCCTCCCCCCTGNTCCACCCGGGCAGCCGTGAGAATGAGACTGATAGCGGTGACGTAGCTGGCGTCACGGCCACTCCTCCTCCCCCCTGATGGAGAATCTGACAAATGTAGAGGTTGTGCAATAATTTTCTGGGAATGAGGACCCTCGGCGCAACACTGCATTTAGAGAAATTTCTGGACGATTACCTACGACCCTATAAATACAACCCAGCTGAACTGTCGGTAGACTTTNCCCACAGCTGAACTGTCGGTAGACATTTGTGGACACTAAGTGACTTAGTGCGGTATCCAGGCGAAGACGAGTGCGGCGAGGGACATCGGTGAAGAGGACAGAAGACGACGGGAGATTACGAGGCCAGGTGGACGAGGTGTTAGTAGTGTTAATGGACAGGAGGGCTTGATATCCGACAAATGAAGGCTACTGTGCATGAGGGCGCTCGGAGAACTCTATCATTGTGGACTGATGGGTCCTGGACTAAACTGAGGTGGGACGGATTAACATCTGATACGGACTTTATCGTAAATATTGGAACTGCCAAATATTTACATATAATGTGAAAAATAATTGAATAGTTTTTGATGCACTTTTAATTGGGCCTGATTTTTAAAAATTATTTAATTGCAGTCATTTCTGTGAGATAATTGTAAATCGTATTGATTGTATTCATTAATTGCAAACAGCAAGTGATACCAATTTAATGTAAGATTTTGGGTAGAGAGAATTTTGTTTTTAGTTATTGTAAATAAAATTAGGAAATTATAATTAATTTATTTATTTAATAAAAATCTCCATCCCTTAACGAACCTGGTTTAGAACATTTTTAGCGTCTCTACTACTCTAAGTTGGGAACTTCCCTAAGCATTTGTTTCTTTCCTGAGAAAATTTAGAAACCCTACCACGAATGTACAACGCCCAATGATAAGTTGATGCATCGAACGGCGGTATAGCTCCGGTGGTGTCCTTAAATGAAACTGATATTAATGGTGANGTGGTGTCCTTAAATGAATCTGATATTAATGGTAAGGATTGCATCTCAGCTGGACCCGAGTGGATCTAACAGTGACAGCGTGGGAGGTCACCATAGGCTTACTTCTAGAACAGCTTGAAGCTTGTGCAAAGTCAATTGTAGTGTCAGTTGAAGGTGTCTACACCGACTGAGTGTATCTCGGTCCTTCACACTTGGTAACAACTCGTAGATTTGCGTAAACACGAGAAGAGACAGTGATGCCTGGTTTGTGTTACACAGAGCTTCGAGAGGGGATGAGGATGGGGGGAGGGGGATAATATCACTTTCACATATTTAAAGACACATTAAGGTAAGTTAGGGTAAGTTTCGAGTGCGAGTCTTAACAGCGGACGGACGGGCCAGGACTAGTACAAGGATGGAGTGCTTCCGACCAGGAGCAGATTTACCGCCGAGGTTGTTCGTGCTGCCCGCCCTCTCTCCCGCTAATTGACACTCATCTCAAGGCGCGGAAATTAACACCGATTCATCCCTCCCTCCTAGACCAGCTACCGCAACCCGACCCCAGCATTTAACGGAACGCTCTCGATATGCAATACGCCACCAGCGATGCATTGGTCCGACCGACCCCAGCACATTCCACTGCAACCAATCATAGTTAGGTTTTATTCTACCTTTGTGAATGTTTAGTTTTGTATAACATTGTTTCCCAGAAACAGTGCCACTATCTAGGACGCCTTTCTGCACTGGCGCGATGGAAAAATACAACAGATATCGAGGCTCTCGTAGTTTTACACTGTCAAAGTTTGTAGGTTCACTGTAGAAATATTTTCGATATACTCCCTGAACTGAATGGACGTAATGAACGTATTTACAGTGTGGAAATTGCCTTATAGTTCAAGATGCTTACATGGGAATATACAGCATCACTGCTATATATAGTCGGGAATTTTACTGTGCAATTGACACTTATTCCATAGCTAATGTATGAAATCACGGCGCGGGGTTGATACTCCTCCCATCCCAAATTTTTTTTCGTAGGGAATATTGTTTTTGTGACTAAATAATAGTAATTAATTAATTTTAAATAGGAATGTTTTTTTAAAGTAAAAAATTACAAGAAAATGTTAACAAGAGTTCAACACAAAATTTGTTTGCCACAACATAAACACCACCTTTAAGTTGACGGTAAAGAAAATATATAATGTTGCTACATTATTATTTTTATGTTACATTAACATAATAATTTAACAGTATATTACTTTAACAGCAACATTAGTTACTGATGGTCACAGCAAACAAATAATTACTGTTGTAGTGACATTAATACTGTTTTACAATGGCGCGAAATTAAACCACCGTATTTAAATTTTAAAGCACAATATAAAAACTAAATTTTGCTGAGACCAGCCTTCAAGCCTTGCAAAGAAATTGACGTGTGCCAAATATTTATATATTTCTAGAGCATAAAGTATTTCCACAGAACGAAAGAGAACTGCAGTTTGTCGTTTAATTATTTCAAAAACCCCCAATATGGAACAGCCACATACATGTTACGGTAGAGCACTTGGTATGGCGCTGGGTTCTGTAAAGAAGAGTGCGTTGAGTTCACGGGGCAGGGGTTCGATTCCCTTTCCTATAGTAATTTTTTTCGTCATTATTATTTTTATTTTGGGACAAAATAACTGTACTTAATGTATTTTACACTACAATGTTTATTTAAAGCAAAAATATTACAAAAAAACTTTTAACATAAATGTTAACATCAATGCAACACAAAATTTGTTTTCCCGCAACACAAAAGTTGTCCTGCCGCAATACAAAATTTATTTTGCCACAACATAAACAGCACCTTAATGTTGACAGTACACAAAAGTACTTAATAATACAGTAACATTAAAAGCGTACCTTTATGTTACCTTAACAGCAAGATTAGTTACTAATGCCTCATAGATACCAAAAATTTCATGTTGTTGTGACATTAATACTGTTGCCACGACAATAGACTTTCTGTGTAAATATAAATGACAGATACAGATATATTTGAGAGTCTCAGGAGTTCGCTGTAGCCATGACCATCGCGTCTTGAAGGTCAAATCACTAAGGTGGTCGCCATTGTTGTATTTTACCTTAGTATCCCTAAATATTAGTGACTGGGCGATCCAATATGTTGTTAATTGTGGACTTTTCAATAATTAATTACGCAAACTGCGTGGGCTCTCACCAACCCCCCAATTAGTTCAAATTATGTTTATTCACACCTTCGGAAATATAAACGGTGCCTTGCACTGGAAAAAAAAACAGTTTTGTGACAAATATGGCGCCAATCACAGACGGGATTTTTGTAGTCGCCAATAAATGCACCGTGTTGGTAGGCAATAATATGTTCGTTTGTCGCAGCAGAAATATTACGATGCTGCTTTCAGTTCAATACTTGGTGTGGCTCACAAATTGTATGTTATTAGTTGATCACATTGGTTTTCTGGAAGAAAAAAAATTATGTATTTTACTTTTCAATAGTGTAAGTTGTAATCCATGCCTATCATTTGTAATGTTAAAAATTTTGTGCAGAGTTTACTAGAAAACAGTTTTCAGTTCTACGAAGGATTTTCTCGGCAACCGTGTTTCCAAAGATTTTTATTGTAAAAGTACAAAAAAAAATATGTAATGTGTGGTGGGGAGCCGCTTTGTCGGCTGTGGTCTGTGCTTTTACAATCCACGGCTCGTAATCTCGCGAATGCAAGTACAAGCGCTGCACACTGACGTAACTGATCTGCAGTGCAAGCGTCTGCGCCGGAGTGACCGTGGTAGTCGCTTGCCCGCGCGCGGTCGTCGTTCTTCTTCCGTGTGCTGCTAGCTCTGGGTCTTCTGATCTAGCCTCGCTTCACCTCTATACTCAGCGCTGTATCGTATGTATGTTCTCTGCGTCTCGGCAGATGGATAGCCGGCAAAAAAACCTTTTTTGATTATAACTATGTAGTCTATTCACGGATACTTCAAACTTTTCTGAAGCCCTGCTAAAGTTCTACGTTCAGGATATTCCTCCGCCTCATGCAAACAAAGCTTTACCCAGCCCAGAAAATTTCAACTAAAGGACAGTGCACTGCATTCGTGCGCACTCAGTGTAACACTATTTTGTATAAAAACTGTTTCCTACTAGGCATTATTAATACACCTACTTTATCTTTTTTATCACACTGATTATAAATGAAATATTATAATCTATGTATATAATATAATAAACGTTCAATTTAACCAAATATGTGGTAGTTTTATGTTAACACAAGTATAAAACGCCTGTGATACATGATATATTTACGAAACAACCTATCACGTCATTCATGAGGTGATATATCTAATGTGTGATTAAAAAACTGTAACACGATGCTCTACTCTCTACTATTACATGAGCTGTTTTGTGATGAATAGCTTAATTTATCCCCAGGGTATTACACTGGAGAGCAAAAAAACTGGCATAGGCGTGCGTATGCAAATAACAGAGGTATGGAAACAATCAGAGTAACGCGATGCGGTCGGCAGCTAGATCGGTTACTTCTGCTACAATGGCAGATTATCAAGATATAAGTGTGTTTGAACGTGGTGTTATAGTCGGCGCACGATAGATGGGATATAGTATCTCCGAGGTAGCGATAAAATGTGGATTTTCACGTACGACTATATCACGAGTGTACCGTGAAAATCGGGAATCCGGTAAAACATCAAATCTTCGACAAGCGACACCGGCCTTTTTCTAGAACTTGCTTGCCCTGTTTGGACGACTGACGAGAATCATTAAACGTGACAAACGGGCAACCCTTTCTCAAATTGGCGCAGATATCAATGCCTCCTGCATACCTTCAGACATTTGTCGAGTCNTGACAAACGGGCAACCCTTTCTCAAATTGGCGCAGATATCAATGCCTCCTGCATACCTTCAGACATTTGTCGAGTCAATGCCACGTCGTCTTGCGGCACTTCTGCGTGCTCGCGGGGGCCCTACACGTTATTAGGCAGGCGTGCCTGTTTTTTTTGCTCTTCAGTGTATTATAACAAAAATTAAATGTACTACATGTGAATTCATTAAAACTATCTATATGTTTTGCATACTACAAATCTTTCTTTATTAATTTTTAGAAATAAAATTACGGGTCGCCTTTTGATAATCAGTGGTTTCCCGCATAGTTAAATTAGTTTTGCTCTTTTATCAGATGGAGACTTCGATGCACGCTTCACTTGCTCACATAGCCCTCGTTTGTTTGTTTGGTTCGGAAACGCAAAAATACGTTTCTAGACAAGAGTTGCTCATTGCTGCTGAAGCAGATTTTTGGTTGTTTCTTGAGCCTACTACGTATTAGTGACATGAAACCTCCTATGGAACGTACTTGTTAGTTGTAAAATAGTGTGTAAGTTAGCTGGCAACCGATTAATAACATGCCAGTGATGACTCGTTAAAATACGTTATCCAAAAACAATAAGAGAAAAGACTGTTAGCATTACAGTGGAAGTGTTCAGAATAAATGTGAAATAAACTCCCTGAAGAGAATATAAATTCCAAACTTTTCAAATTAACATTTTTTTGTAACTTACATATATCTGCTTGCAAACAGTTTCTTTGCATTCAAAATCTTTTAAGTTTTAGTGCGATTGTTCACAACAGTTTGTTAGTGATTTCTGTTTGTTAGTGATTCCCTTAGATTTCCGATTTTTCTAAAGCATAAATACGCCTAAATCACTAGATAAGTTTTCACGAAGAACGATACATTCTTTTCAATCGTATTTTTTTAAATACTTGTAATATAGGCGTATTTGTGTTAGTCTCTCCTGTGACTTGTGCTATTTTATATGTACTTTTTCCCTTCATTTGAACCTTCAATGCTATTGATCCATTTTATTAGTCAAAAGTTTCAGAAACATCAGAGAAAAAATTACAAAACATTGCCACTCATTCATGTTAAAACATTTCCCCAAAATTCTCATTAGCAGGTATATACATTCAATATATTGTTATTTTCACGTGCAACTGACTAGAATATCGCGTAGCACATACTGCGTAACGTTGCTGACATCTTCCACATTAGATGACAGATAATATATTTTGAGATTTGGTGATATGGAATTCAAATCATCGGTCAAAAAATTTACGATCTCTTATGACGCTCTTTACGAATTTTCAAGTTTTCAGTTAAATCAGCCCTTAAAAAAATTTGTTTGCATCGTGTTTTAAGGATGACGCTAATCAAACACAACGCGCTCTGCATCTGCGAGCTGATTTTGCTAAGATGCGACTTTCATATCGCTTTGTTCGGGACTCAAATCCTTCACGAACAAGATATGCATACGCTATTAAATCAGTATTCAAATTGATTTTGTTGTTCTTAACTTCCCCCCAAGCCAAAAGTTATCAGAACGAAGAATATTAAATTATAATTTTATAGTTATTTTCAATTTTAAACATTTAAAACCCCTACCAGAATTCGTATCGTGTTCGAGATAGATCTGGTTTATTTCATCTCAAATAAATATATTTTGGCATATATCACGTACGGAAATCCTTTATGATGGCCTACCGTGTGAAGTACGTCCAACTCTGTGAGTATTGAACACAGATACTCGTCAAAAGCCTGGCGCACGATTGGAAATATTCAGACTGACAGCAGAACAAAGCTTTTAAAACAGATTGAACCTTTACATGAAAGCTAACTGCTGCCGAGTCTGTGTTTCTTTGAAACAACAGACAACGCCAGAAAATACTTCTTTTTATTGCAGAAACGCTTACAAAAAGCTCTGGAGATAATGGTATTACAACAAGCAAGCTTCGGTTCAAATTTCNCTTTTTATTGCAGAAACGCTTACAAAAAGCTCTGGAGATAATGGTATTACAACAAGCAAGCTTCGGTTCAAATTTCTGTCGTATTGAATTTGAATAAGTCTAAGTATGTAAAATTATTTTCTGTTGATTTAAACATGTGTCAGTTCAGACAGAGATCGCAGTTTTTCACTGTCCTCTGACAGGAGGGTGTTTACCTGGCATTAACTCGTACGATACACTTTCTAGTGAGAAATGTGAATTATTACTNGTACGATACACTTTCTAGTGAGAAATGTGAATTATTACTTGGAACAAAAATTATGACACTCCTTTCAGAACTGCACTCACAAAGGATATCACAAAATTATAATAATTTTTTTTAAATGTTGTTTTATTTTTCGTTTGAGGTAGCATAANTTCGTCTGAGTTAGCATTAAAAAAAATATATGTACATTTAACAGTAAATGGGACCTTCGTCACAGCGCACTTAGAAAATATCGTAACAACATTAATCTGTGTTGTTCAAAGTATATAGGAATATTCTAAGTGTGGTATCAATAGGTGTTTATCTGTGACATAAATGCCAAATAGTACATACGGGAAGAACAGTTTTTCTGAAATTTTCAATACCAGTTTGATAACGTTACAAGAGATCAGGCAACAGGATATAACTCTTTATTTCACTGGGCTTGAAGATCTTGGCCACCAAACCTCTAGACTAGATGGTAAGCCACCACCAACCAGCCTTTGAACATTTCCAGTACAGTATTATTTCGAAATTCAAGCTAAAACGAAAAATAAAACATTCCTAATAGCATAAGGGGAAAATATTGTGTGAGCCGGTTAAAGCAAGGCCCCAACAAGGACAGTATTTGCAGCACAAAATTATTCATTTACACTGCTTTACAAAATTCANCCGGTTAAAGCAAGGCCCCAACAAGGACAGTATTTGCAGCACAAAATTATTCATTTACACTGCTTTACAAAATTCCTCTATGTAATTATATCGATGTTTCCTTAGATTCTATCTCAATGAACTTTTTCCAGGGAGTTGATTGATTTTCGGTTGAGGAAAAGAAAAAATGAGTATATTTTCTTTAACTTTTCTAATTTTAATTTGACTACATCGGTATTTTAAATGTTGGTAAATTTAATTTTCCACCATCTGCGATCTGAACAGCATGGCTGTGTTGGATTTACCAAAAATTTGGAAATCTGCTGAGATTTGAAATGTCCGATAGTTTTAAAGTTGGCTAAAGGCATCAAGAGGAAAGTATTTATGAATTTCAAAAATATTTCCTTAAGGTTTAATTTAATTTTTGAAGTGTTATCCTCATGTCAATTGAATTGTTAGAGAATCTCACACATTCTGCACGTATTTATATGTATATGTGTGTATATACACACACACACACATCAGCGTACCCTTATACATTGGTACATAAAAGTTGGAATTTCGTAAAAAATTATGTATGAAAATCNACACACACACATCAGCGTACCCTTATACATTGGTACATAAAAGTTGGAATTTCGTAAAAAATTATGTATGAAAATCACATAAAGATTATATATCGGGTTTTATTTATAACAGTTGGAATAGCGAACCATTAATTATAGCACCCGAAGAATCTTAGAAGTGGCTGACATATTAGGATTAATTAAAATACTTGGAGGAATTGTAATATTGCCCCCACAGTGCTTACAATAAGGACGAATAAATACCAAGATAGACCAAACACATCGGGTAATGGGCTGGACTATAAAACCTGTGGCACCAATTGAGCAGTGACGAGAATATTTTCCATGCTAAATTGTAATATGATGGGAAAAGCGAAATTTTTAACGGCCTCTGAACCGCAAATATTACTTCGAGAACAACTTACACCCAGCCAGACAGAGCCTACACAGAGTTCGGCATCCTTCAAAGAGGGGAAGTGACTTGGATAACACTACAAGTTGTACACGCAGCACTTCAGTCCATATTTGAGGCCAGGTCTGAACTCACAGCCAGTCTCGGACAATGTTGAAAAAGAAAATAAAACGAAAAGAGTTTAGCACCGCAGAACAAACTGGAAGTCTTTACATCCAATGTAGTATTCAATGGCCTCAATATATTTTTCCCTGGTGGATGGAACGCGAGTTCTCATTTAAGCTGCGACTAACAAGTGCAGTGCATGCCAAATGTTTAGCCCGACGATGATTTTACTGCAGTTAGGGTTTAGTTATCACATTGGGTGGGCAATTCATATTCTTCGTTGTCACATTTCAGGGATGTGATACTGAGCTTTGCCCACTGTGGTGGACATCCGTACAGCAGGAACTATATTAAGAAGTCGTACGACCAGGTGCTCGCTGTTAATACAATAGTTTGATNGGTGGACATCCGTACAGCAGGAACTATATTAAGAAGTCGTACGACCAGGTGCTCGCTGTTAATACAATAGTTTGATCCCAGACAAAACCGCCCAAAGGGCCTATTCTATGCTTTATTCAGGTGCCATTTGACAGTCTGACTGATTTTGAGCTAGATTAAGCTGATAAACCTAAAGAACTCGNCTATGCTTTATTCAGGTGCCATTTGACAGTCTGACTGATTTTGAGCTAGATTAAGCTGATAAACCTAAAGAACTCGAGAGTAATAACCGCGTCGGCGAAATTACACCAAATATTACAAGATATAGCGCAGAAAGTGTTGGGACTACAGAAAAGTGTCTACCATGTGCAACAATATATAACTTGTTAGCGGGCAAACCTGACAAATTATACTCGTCTCTAAATTGCATCATACTGTCATAGATATCTCTACGCACAATTGCGAGTGACTGCCAAATCACCCCTCCCATCAATCAAACTACAAATAAACTTAGATGTTTCAACCATGAAAATGGTTATTCGGAGCATAGGGTTATTAAATTCATCGTAGAGAATTTTATTGACTCTTTGTGAGTTGCGTTGTTAACATTATTCTTTGCACCAGTAACATTAAAGAAAGTATTTTTAGACTATAACACCTGAGTCTCCAACGAGTTTGGTGGTAGCAGATTTTCTGGACCCCCTTCCTCGGTCTAAAGCGCCAAATAAAATCATCTGCTTTTCTTCAATTTTTCACTAGATAAATGTGTTTTTTTTCAATAGTACCATTAAGGCGTCTGTGGAAAAACCGCAAAGGTTTGTACAATGGCTGGTTAAGCTGACAACAGTATTGTTTTATAAAGAGATGTACTTTTCTTTCACAGTCCGGGCGGTGGGAATGACGCTCAATTATTTCCGTTTTTCACCCACAGTCGACACGAGCCAGCTTCTATTGCGTGAACTAGTGAACATGCTACGTGTACTATGCCACGACAGACAAAAAAAAACTGTATGAGCAACTTAGCATCAATCGAAAAAATGAAAGTCTTTTGCATGGTCGTACTGCTTATTGTCTGGACATCATGATGCCACAGGCGCGGCACCATTGCGACATCAAGCCGCTAAAGATCTGGCATCGTGGCGACATCCAACTGTTGCAGACCCGGTATCGTAGCGACATCCAGACATCGCAGGCCCGGCATCGTGGCAACANGCTGTTGCAGACCCGGTATCGTAGCGACATCCAGACATCGCAGGCCCGGCATCGTGGCAACATCCAGCCGTCACAGGCCCGACATCATGGCGCAGGTCCAGAATTTTGATGACGTTCAGCCTCCTCAGACCCGCCAACAGTTAGGTATCCATTTTGTCTCTTATCGGTTCCAATACAGGGTATTTTTGACACTCTTGGCAAACAGTTAGCCGATGGTCCATATTTATGTCGGCCTGCTTGCAGCATAAGAGAACGGGCCAGTATTAGCTGGTCATAGTTAGTCGGCTAGCTTTCACCGGCCGGATTATGGCCCATACCTTTCGTGTTTGCTGGGATAGTCCTGTTATGCCTACCTAATGTGAGCGTTGACCGTCTCAAACACCACTAAACGTTGAGTAAGATTGTTGAATGGCCATCTCACATGCCAGACACACCCAATAAACTAATATGCTTTTAGGAGGTTGTGGTGATATAGTGGGTAGAAGACCCAAAACAGTTTTATGGCTGTCAAGCGGCCGGCAGTGAAATAAAAACCACCACTTTCTACTGAATTGATTTTTACTCACTGAATTCCCTCCGAGGATGCACGTACTCTACCATGTTTTACATCTTACTTGTCTTATAGATATCAGCATGTTGCAATAAATTCAAATGGTATAAATACAAGTCTCTCAAGAAAAGTGTTAATTAAACATTGTTCTTCAAGGTTCCATCCTTGGACATCTATACATTTATTTATTTTTAATAGGCTTTATAAAAAGGATTTGTATTCCAATGTTCTACTCTTGGCGGATGACACCTACTACATTTTTTTATGTAAAGATGAGAATCAGGCAGTACTTATGGTACCATGAAATGAGACTATTTATAAACTAGATAAATGGTTTACAGCNGTAAAGATGAGAATCAGGCAGTACTTATGGTACCATGAAATGAGACTATTTATAAACTAGATAAATGGTTTACAGCAAATAATCTTTCTTTAAAGTGGGGTAAAAGAGTTTTAATGAAATTCGTCACATGAAAACAGCAGGACCTTTTTAATAAAATATAGAAACTACGATTTGAAAGAAAGCCAGTCCACAAAATGTTTGAGCCTACATATTATCTGTCATCTTTATTGGAATACTCAAATTGATAACAGAGTCCCAATACTAGTGCAGCGTGTTTCCATTTACATAATTTATCATATCTTTTAAAGGCATCCTCTTTTTAAGAACAAAATTTATTTTTCATATTTTCATGCTGTTATGTCATACGCTATCATTCAGTGGGCACCTTCTACTCAAACTATGGAAGTTTCCAGATACCACAAAAAAGGCATCAGAAATATATGCATAGTAAAAAAACCTGACTGGTGGCATTCATTGTTTAAAAAGTTGGGTGTTTTAACGTTCACATGCCAATAATTTTTTCCATTAATCAAGTTTGTTATAAAGAATCCTACTGATTATGATAAAGACTATGAAATACATTCCTTCAATACTTGGAAAAAATATGATTTACATTTACACAGCAACCACCTGCATATTGTGTAGAAGGGTATGCATTNTCCTTCAATACTTGGAAAAAATATGATTTACATTTACACAGCAACCACCTGCATATTGTGTAGAAGGGTATGCATTTTGCAGGTATCAGATATTTCAACAATCTACCTACTGAACTAAAAAATCTTAGTAAAATAAATACAAAAAAATTAATGCTACCAGACTCAATAACATTCGAAAATTTTAATCAATTTATGTAACGTTTTAAAGATCTTCTGCTGAGTAGGGTCATCTATAATATGGATGAGTTTGAGCCGTTGTTGACCACACATAACACATTAAGATGTCATATTATGTGTGGATGTAAATATAATTGTTTATATTTTTACTGTACACAATTGTTTATTGTGCAATGTATATTAGTGGTGGTCATAGATACTGTGTCCTAAAAAAAATTGTATACAATATTTATTGACGTGTCCTTTATTGTTGTACTGCTAGACGCGATGTACGATAGTACTTGACAAAATTAACTTGAACGTTGAGCCATAACCTTCATTACAAGAAACAATAAACATGATGCGACACAACTTCGAGGTATAGCTTTTTAAAAACTCGGTATACTGCGCCATCAAAATATTGGCGTAAACAAAACCATCNGACACAACTTCGAGGTATAGCTTTTTAAAAACTCGGTATACTGCGCCATCAAAATATTGGCGTAAACAAAACCATCCTCAAACGCACCAAAATATATGACAATTACTTATAACGAACGGACATATAAAAATAAAGAGACGTTAATTAATATTATTGAATAATCTGCGAAACTCCCGATATACCGCAATGATACAGGCGGGTCACACTACACTAGCGCTGTTAGTTTGCAAGCCACCGCGAGCTTCCCTTAGAGTACTGGTTACATAAAGGTCAAAATATAGCAGTCGCTAGACCTTACTTTGNGCAAGCCACCGCGAGCTTCCCTTAGAGTACTGGTTACATAAAGGTCAAAATATAGCAGTCGCTAGACCTTACTTTGTGACCACGTGTCGAGAACAATACATCAGAAAGTTCGCGATGTGTAGTACAGTAATGACATGTTGACCATATGACTGTTTGGATGGCATGGAATATGAACAACAGCTGGATCCAGTTCATCCCTCAAGGAGTACAGGCACGCCAGCCGGACGACTGTTCTCGCCGGGTTGAGTTTCGTCAGTGGTACCTGTAGAGATGCGTTATAGAACCTCGCTTTAGACAGTTTGTGTTCTTCACCGACGACACACCGCTTACCCGAGATGGAATAGACAACTTACACAACCAACACCAGTGGGCAGATGAAAGCCCCCACGTCAGCTTCGTTTGTTCCAAACATCAAACATTTGCTGTCAACGTGTGGCCAGGTTTTTTTTTTGGGGGATAATTTGATTGGGCCGTACATGCTGCCATTACGTCGGACGGTGCAACTCCTCGTTTCTCTCGTGATGTCCGAGAGCATTTGAACAGCAGATCCGGCGTGCGTTGGATTGGCCGCGGTGGACCCACAGCATGGCCTTCTCGTACAACCTCACCCCAGTTGATTTATTATTGTGGGGGGTTCAAAGAGCCTCGTGTATCAGACTCCAGTTGAAATGGAGGGAGAGCTCGTTGCTCGAGTGCTTGCAGCTGCTGCCTCTCCACAGCGCATACCTGGGGACTTTGAACGAGATGACAGGCGAGGGCACGTTGTTGCAGAGCTTGTAGTGAAGATGGAGTCTGCACTTTTAAGTTGATTTGCATAGGATTGCAATTAATTTTAAATGTNGTTGCAGAGCTTGTAGTGAAGATGGAGTCTGCACTTTTAAGTTGATTTGCATAGGATTGCAATTAATTTTAAATGCAATTTTTTCATTGTAATATTCAATAACGTCAAAATATTCCTCAAGTATCACTTTCCGACCTATTTTTATTTAATAAAACTACCCGTTTGGGTTTCTTCTAACATCCCTAGAAGTTTGAGTACTGAATTATGTTACACCCAACATATAAGCACTGTCCTTTCCGTACTCATTCTCTCTCCACTATCTAGTNGATTTGCATAGGATTGCAATTAATTTTAAATGTAATTTTTTCATTGTAATATTCAATAACGTCAAAATATTCCTCAAGTATCACTTCTAACATCCCTAGAAGTTTGAGTACTGAATTATGTTACACCCAGCATATAAGCACTGTCCTTTCCGTACTCATTCTCTCTCCACTATCTAATTAAAAATCTTAGGTCCCATATGTAAGTTCATATTTTCACAGTTATCTACTGTACCTCAAGAGCAGCTTGCGTGGCAATCGTCACTTTCCTAACTGCACCCGCCCCACTTTTTTTCTGACGTGGGCTTCATATATATAACCTACTTCAACTAAGAAAAATTTTTTCTCATTGTTCTCATATTTTCTAAATGCAACTATTTTTTAAACTTATTTTCCCCTTATTCTATAGAAAGCAGCTGTAATGCTGATGCACTTTTTATAAGACCTTCTTAAAATTCTTATCAATCACTATGCTACCGTCTGTCTTTTGTATTCTAGAGTATAACCTATCTCTCCAAATACTTTACCCCTTACATAATCCTTACACTTTTGAATTAAATTCCTTATGCTCTACTTACGCTCTGAAGGTAATTTATATTTTCCCACCTGTTCAAGATCAACCATCTATGATATTCCTTTTACTGCAAATGTTTCGAATACCTTCACAGTCATCTACTCTTTTCCCCATTATTCTTTTTTCCTTCCCAAAAACTCTTCATCTAACAACACAACTTAATGCTTCAAAAATTCATACAACTCTTTATCATATATATCTTCAATTACTCCCCCAAGCCTTCCTTCGAGCCTTTCATTTCACACTCTCTGTCACCAATTAATGCACAATGTATCTCTATGTAGCTGTGCATATTTCGTTTGATTTTAAAGTTAAAAAGCAAATTTTATATAAAAATTCTTTGTGATGATAAGCTATACTTACTATTTTCCTTTTCACTCTTATATATTGCATTTCTAACAAACACCTTTACTACATATATGGCTATTAAAANTACTTACTATTTTCCTTTTCACTCTTATATATTGCATTTCTAACAAACACCTTTACTACATATATGGCTATTAAAACCCATTATATCAACTTATATTATTTTATCCGTCATTATTTGTTATTAATCAGTACCTCTTTAAAGGTGTTTGTTTTGAAGGATATACATGTGTATGGACACTCGATTTTCACGAAATGAATGCATGACTACTTGTATAATTTATCTTAAACTTGCGATATTGGAGGATTGTATCTGTTGTGCGTCTGACATATTTACCCGCGAATCACCAATGTTCAGTATCGGAGTAACCCGATGCTGGATGGCCTTGTCAAGTAAAATAATATCTAAAACAAGGACACGAAGTCAATAAGAAAAGGATAGCTGCAGGTGTGCACATAGCACATTGAAGTCTAGCCTGAGACGAACTATTTTCGATAGACTTGTGTGTCCACAAGGATAACTAATTTATGTTATGATCTCAAAGATTGGACAACTCCGCTAAACGAAAGTATATATTCTGCAATCCGTTCCTACCCTCGACCATTATTTTCCCCAATCTTCAGTAGAACATCCAACCCGATGTCTCTATTTCCTTGATTATTTCTTTAATTCTGCCATACACATTCTACACACAATGTTCAACATATAAGAACGTTTGCAATGAGTTTTTTGTGAGAATGACATTCTTTTTCTTTAAGAATGTAGCACATATTTCGTGAATTCACGGAAGGTTCTGTGAAATTCACGGAAAGTCCGATTTTGGAAATCAATATTTCCGTAGTTTTATGGAGAGTTTACTGGCACTTCTGGATGAATTTTGACCAGCACTTTTGCTCAAAATGAAGGAAATTTGTTAACAGTGTAGTGTTAACAAGCGCCGCCAGTAACACGACTCATGCTACAAGGAAAAACAATGCAAACTAATCAGAAGGCGAAGAAACACGAGTTGCAGCAAAGATGTACAAGAAGTGCTCCGAGTACAACCGCACCAGCTCCACCAGTGGTTGCTCTTTAGGAACAAACACTGATGCATACTGATGCGTGTCATGCAGCACAATTTAAAAATAACTATTAACTGTACGCTTCTGAATATCTTGAATTGAAATGCGACAGTTTTTAAAATTTTTGGTAGTAATTCAATTTAATTTTACATTACGAAAATAAAATGCTTTCTAATGACCCACATAAATGACAGGCAAGGCAAACAACGGCACAATTTTAATTTTCGGAGATATTATTANAATGCTTTCTAATGACCCACATAAATGACAGGCAAGGCAAACAACGGCACAATTTTAATTTTCGGAGATATTATTAACAGTAACCGTTGTCCTGAGAAAGTTACACTAAGGCAACCCTTCTGCTGATTAAAAAACATATCATATCCATAATAAAACTCTAATATAAGCCCAGAGTTCCGAAGTCATAAACGTTAATAGCATACCCCACGCCTCCCTTTTCCTAATGGAATTAAATGGTATTAGCCATTTAGATGTTTAATTAAGAAAACATAGCGTATGTAAATGTTTCATCTCGAATAGTTGCTAGTGTAATAAAATTAAATAATTTGATAATACAGATGTTTGAGAAGACCTAACTCCTTTTATAATAATTGAAATTCCTGACTGGTGTGGTGTTTACTTTCTTATTCAACAGAAGCAATCATTTTACAGCATTTCGACTTGGAGTTCGTTTGAGAGAAAACAATACCGTAATATATAGGCCATCGAAACATTTAGTCAAGAGTAACACAATACCGCGACATACGTTAATATTAAAAGTGTAATTTTTTTATTGAAAATGTATTGATGCCATATCAGAAACATTGTATCAGAAAGCACAATTGTAAACCCATTTATGTACGTATGTCCATCCCTCGTCAGGAGATATCTTCATTTATCTGTAAGTTTTAAGTCAGCAAAAAAAAAAATTCTTAGAAGCGTGTTGAGGGGATGAATCTGAAATTATCAACACGAGCTGACGATGAGAGGTACCAGAGTGTTAATCGGCACTTCACCCTCTCCGCTGATGACAGTGATTCCAGCAGTCGAGTTGAGGTGAGGGCTACCTCTCCCCCCATCAGTGTATGTGGCCCGCGACCCATCTCTATCACCCCCCCCCCTAACAGGAAGCGAGTAACGACACTGCAATATCGCAGAGTGCCTGCGCTTAACTATTTAACATTCATCCCGCTAATGGCTTCTTTAATCCGCGCTTGGCGCGAGGAATCTGCGCCGATCAGCCCCGGCGTCGAGAGCGAACAATTTCAGACAGGAGCAGCAACGCTGAGCCGTCGGGATTCCGCGAGTCGATGTGATCAGAGGTCAAACAGCCACGTGTCGAGAGATCGAACAGCCCCGCGTCGCTGCTGGCGCTGAAAAACTACTGGCTTATGATTTCACACGTGGGATATGTGAGCGTTAATACAAGTTGCAGTTATCGGTAATAACATGCAAACAGCACCAGTTTTTGNTTTCACACGTGGGATATGTGAGCGTTAATACAAGTTGCAGTTATCGGTAATAACATGCAAACAGCACCAGTTTTTTAAATAACTGTTAGCATGTTGTTATAGTCTATTAGCGGTTTCTTCAAACTTTTTCAATAACACCTTTAAAAATCACCCACATTTATAACGTGTTTAGCTATTACCTACATACGCCATGTATCACAAGCGTTTTACTGTATATCTGCTTGTGTTCATCAAAGAACCTATTTTTTGTTAAATTTTTATATGCAAATTATAATATTCATTTATTATTTAACATGAATTTAAAACAGTGAGAAAACACATGTGCTAATGACGCCTAGGATGAAATAGTTTTCGTGCAATATATTATTACAACTGAGTGCGCATGAATGTGGTGCGTTGTCCTNTTTCACACGTGGGATATGTGAGCGTTAATACAAGTTGCAGTTATCGGTAATAACATGCAAACAGCACCAGTTTTTGAAATAACTGTTAGCATGTTGTTATAGTCTATTAGCGGTTTCTTCAAACTTTTTTCAATAACACCTTTAAAAATCACCTACATTTATAACGTGTTTAGTTATTACCTAAATACGCCATGTATCACAAGCGTTTTACTGTATATCTACTTGTGTTCATCAAAGAACCTATTTTTTGTTAAATATTTATATGTAAATTATAATATTCATTTATTATTTAACATGAATTTAAAACAGTGAGAAAACACATGTGCTGATGACGCCTAGGATGAAATAGTTTTCGTGCAATATATTATTACAACTGAGTGCGCATGAATGTGGTGCGTTGTCCTNATGACGCCTAGGATGAAATAGTTTTCGTGCAATATATTATTACAACTGAGTGCGCATGAATGTGGTGCGTTGTCCTTTGGTGTCATTTTCCAGACATAGTTAAGCTTATTTTACACGAGGAGGAGGAATATCTGGGTAGCAGAACTTTAGTAGTTCTTCAGAAAAGTGTGAAGTAACTACGAGTGTATTAAAGTTTACTTTACAATGATCGCTTCACAGGGGGCATTAACTTCGAACCGCCAGTTTTGGTTTAGAATCTAGGCTAAGCCATGTGTGTACATGCTGAATTGAAACGTAAGCACATTGTAGTCTTTTATTTCAGAAAACTTACGATTCTGAAATAGAAGTTTTTATCCTGTACGCCTATATAATACGAACAATATATCGCATATCACGCTGCAAAAATATAAATGTTTAGCGCCGATAGTATACAAACTTGGTAGCTTCACGACGCAACTGACTCTTTTCTGAAAAAAAAGNAATATAAATGTTTAGCGCCGATAGTATACAAACTTGGTAGCTTCACGACGCAACTGACTCTTTTCTGAAAAAAAAAAGGGGCCACAGTGGTGTAGTGGTCAGACTACTAGTCTCCCGCATAGACGAACCAGGTTCAATTCCCGGCNAAAAAAAAGGGGCCACAGTGGTGTAGTGGTCAGACTACTAGTCTCCCGCATAGACGAACCAGGTTCAATTCCCGGCCGGGTCACTCGTGGATTTTTTCACGTGGGAATCGTGGCGGACGATGACGCTGATCGGCGGGTTTTCTCCTCCCTTCATTCCGACGCTGCTCCATTCTCACCTCACTTCGCCCTCCTCTGCTCTCAAGACCTCAATGTACAGAGCCGTCCTAATCTCTCCACTCATCGACTGAACCTAAACGCAAGTGAGGGCAAGTGTTTCTCTTAGGATCGGGACACGCACGAAGATAGAGGACATACACGGCGGCTGCTGTGTTCTGCTTCGTATAATATACACCGTTATCTTAAACTCCAGCTACAAATTTTGCGAGGTGATTTATCATGGAAAAAGGACTAGAAAACACAATGCTACCAACGATATAACGTAATTATTAAGGGAATTAAAATTAGTTATTTGTAAAATGTCACGAACTAGATGAGATGAAACAACACATTCGTGGATAGTGTTAGCGTGATTTGATCTATATCATCTGCCAACATTTGGTCGGTGATAAAATCGTCATAGCAAATTAGGAATTTCTACTTTATTAACCAACAAAAGTGTTACCCGTGGGTATTTTTAGAGATGAAACGAATAGTAATTTTGCCGGATACCGGATACCGGATATTCGGCTGGGTCACAAGCCGGATGGCCGGATATCCGGCGGCCGAATATTCGGCAGGTCTGAGTGTGATTTCTTCTTAGAAGAAATATTCATGTCGCATCATGTTTGTTTTCCGACGCCGGCGCATAGATACTCGCGGGAGTGCAGTAAGCAGGCGGGAGGGGTAATGAATGAGTTCGCTCACTCATTTGTTTTGTTTTGTTTGAGCCGCCATTTGTTGACGTTCGGGTTTAGGTGAAATTAGTGAAAGCAAGTTACGAAAATGTCAGCGCGAAGTAAAAGATCCCCAATTTGGCAATATTTTGATATCAGCAATGACAACAATAAGTTTGCTGTGTGTTCGTTGTGTCAAATGCAAATCTCTCGTGGTGGAAAAGGAAAAAAAGCAGGTATGTATTCAATTATTTTATTATCGGATTTAGCTTTTTGTATCGAAAATATTCCGCAATTTAACGTGAATAAAATTTATTTCAAGTTGATCTACTAAATTTAATAATAAATAATGATCGTATTCGTAACTAGTTATGTAACCACGGAATTCGAGGGGTTTGTTTTAAAAGATATTATTTTAAGAAACTGCTGTCATACTTTCGTAGCCTTTCGTGAACTTCAAGTAAATTATAAATGGTAAATGGATAGTTAATTTATTGTTGTATAAACTAGTTTACTGATCAGAATTATTTCAAATCTTACTTCGCTTTTATTTATCGATTTTGTTTTAATCAATACGCTTATTTTTCTTTCAGGTACNCCGCAATTTAACGTGAATAAAATTTATTTCAAGTTGATCTACTAAATTTAATAATAAATAATTATCGTATTCGTAACTAGTTATGTAACCACGGAATTCGAGGGGTTTGTTTTAAAAGATATTATTTTAAGAAACTGCTGTCATACTTTCGTAGCCTTTCGTGAACTTCAAGTAAATTATAAATGGTTAATGGATAGTTAATTTATTGTTGTATAAACTAGTTTACTGATCCGAATTATTTCAAATCTTACTTCGCTTTTATTTATCGATTTTGTTTTAATCAATACGCTTATTTTTCTTTCAGGTACGTCAGCTATGAGTAACCATTTGAAATACAAACATCCGGATAAGTTCAACGAGATTCGTAAGGATAAGTCC